>CALYCR020003284.1:0-53936 GCA_944470395.2 Schistosoma turkestanicum
AGATGAAGTGGTGAGGTGGTTGGGACACGTGTTGCGTATGTCCAACCACCGACTGTCTCGTCGAGCCTTGTTTTGTACTGTAGGAATAGGTTGGAAGAAAGCTAGGGGCGGCCAAACCAAAACATGGCAGAAATCCATGAAGTCATTGACTAGTGGACTGAGCCATGTCGGTAATTGTCGACTACCTGGTTGGGGTCCGCGAGATGATAATAATCGATGGCTAGAGACCTTGAATGACATGGCTCAAAATCGTTCGCAATGGCGCCAGTGCATTTATTCTTTGTGTTCTCTCAAATGCTAACCTTCTGGATTCTTCAACACCTCTAGTTTCGACTCTCTAAACTTATCTCACTGAATCATACTTCTTGAATAGTATCTTCTAATCCTAACCTCTCCGATTACTTCTAATTCCCTTACTACCTCTTCTACTATTGGATTTGAATTGACGATTACTTCTCTGTGCTGATGTGGTATGGCGACATGAACTGATGAACTTACGTACAAAGTTCTACGTTGCATCTAGCTAACTAACTAACTCCAACATATAACCGAGAGGCAACATATTGCGAACATTGTCTCAACGAGTAAATTACGAACACTTAGAAAACGTTGAAAATCAAACGTCACAAAAATAGTGACAGAATGTCCAACAAAACATGCAATTACACAATTTACACATGTTTATCACGCTGATGTTTACAACTTTAAAACAAATATTCACCGCAATCAACATGCAGTTACACTGGTGGTAAACATTTGAGGCCACATTTACCATCACGACTGTCTCCACTAGATTCATATCTATTCTACACAAACAAGCATTATTAAAATGGATACTAACATTACTGGATAGGTCCTCAATCATTTGTTTAAGTCGCGACAAGCTTCGTTCAACCTGCAATAGATACAGCAATAGAAAGAAAGTTATTTCTTGTTACATAGTTGCCAAATAACACAACCAAAAACAATCGATTACCATATTCACAATAAGTCAGTCGGTTGCAACGTAGAACTTCGTGCGTATGTACATAAGTTCAGGTTGCCATACCACATTGGGGGTCAGGGGTCTATCAGTCAGTCTATCAGGTCCTGCAGCTCGCCCTCGCTTCAGATTTACTATCGCTTTCTCAACTTCATAAACACTTGGGGGGACTTACATCAATTAGCTATTCAGTGTGACTGGAGATCGTGGGTAGCTGAAGTGTGGCTGATAGCTCAATCAGTCAGTTGCAACGTAGAACTTCGTACGTATGTACATAAGTTCAGGTTCCCATAAAACATTGGCACAGAGAGGCAAATGTCAAATCAAATTCAATAGTGATAGAGATAGTAGAGGTATTTATGGTAAATGGGAAGACTAGGGTTTGAAGATATTATTCAAGAAGTATAATTCAGTGAGATAATGTTAGCAAGACAAATGTAGAGGTGCTAATGAATCCAGAAGATTAGGATTTGAGAGAGCACAACGAATGGATGCACTTGCGCCATTGCTAACGATTCTAAGCCATGTCGTTGGTGACTTTCGTTACGCTGTCCCCCAACCAAGTAGCCTACATATACCAACATGACTCAGGTAATTGATGTAAGTCCCGCAAACATAAACGCGCTTGCACTAGGGCACGATCTGACCCATATCATTGTTTCAATGCCATTTCATATCTGCTACTTTGAATATGCCATTGAAACAAGTAACTGCGTTCAGTTATGTGCAAACAGTCAAATACATGAAACTTCACAAATAACACAGTAACATCATTTCAAATTTATTTTGATTTATACTTACTATATACATGTTTTCTTCGTTCGACCTCATCCTAGACTCGCGCTAGAAAAAATTCAATTGATAAAGCAATAGTTAAGAATTAGTGTAAAATACATTTGTAACATTTACGGTAAATTCTTGTCATAGTGTTGTCTAATAAAACTGTGCTGACTGATTTAGTTTGTAGCTCAGATGACTTGTCTCACTTGTCTCTTGACCTTGTCAATAATACGTCGCTTTCATTCGTTCATGTGCTTGCCTATCGAACTTATTACATATCAGCGGTATTTTTGTCTGATCACACAATATAAGTGATGCTTTGTCTACTCGAATCGGCTCATCAGCCTTCTCCATTCCACTACATTCATGCAATCACGAATTCGCTCGCCAGTGTGTTTGCCCAAATTCGTGCATTTTTGGTCTGCTGGCCAATTTGTGATATGTCACGAATAAACGTATTCAGTGCCCTCGTGTTGCCTTCCGACCGAAGCTGCTACCTTGACGTGGTGGTCGGGCTTGCCTATCGTGATGACCCAACTGAGCTATGGATAAACTCTCAAATTTGAATCAAATAAAATACCAAAAAATGTGCAACAGAAACGGTCCATCAGGTCCATATACAAAAATATTGTAAACATGAGGAGATTTTCCCAAAACAAAACATTCAAATTGCACAGAAAAGAATTCTACAACCATAGAGAACTGTATAGTGGAAATGTAGCTTGGGTCTCCGTATGTAATAGACCGTAAACGAAGTCGCAACTTTTCAGGGTTCTCCGCCATCGGTTTAGTGAAGTCTCTAACATATATGGCGTGGATGCAACGAACTACTAGTATCTGTAGTGACAGTGATAGCTAAGTAGAATATCTCCGTGCACAATCCCACTCTTCTCACGGGAATGATAATAGTTACAGGCAGAAATATAGTCAACTGGATTACGCATGCGGAAGTTGCACTGGAAAGAGGTTCAGCAGAACCAGCGACCTATACAAAAGAGTATTAACGAAAGTTTTATCATCGAATGCCGGTATTTGAAACGGCCTTAACAGTATACAAACAGCTAGATCCTCCGTATCGCTGCAATTATAATGAGGGCGAAAATAGACATTTGTTAATGATATTATTTTATTTATACATATTGATTGTGTATTGGAACACTTCTATGAAGAAAACGGAATTGGTGAAAAGGAGACAATTATTATTGTACTCCTTTTGTTTAACTGCACTGAAAACACTTACTTACGTGCAACTTTCTGTTTTGCATTGCAGCCATAGTTAGTTACATGCTGCTCTCTACATCTCCCACTATCTCCTTCAAATATATTCTTTACTTTGGATTTACGTCTTATTACAGTGACGCGCTAGTAATTAGTATTTAGTGGTGATCATAGTCAATCTCGACTCGATCACCACTAAAATTGTCAAGTGGGATCTGTAATCATCACTCAAAACGGACTACAATACAACACGAATTAATAATATTTACTTAGTTTTGAAACTGAATCCACAATAATCACCGTTAGTATATACAGATTAAGCATGTATATAGCTGAAAGTAAGAAGTTTTACATAAACCATACAGGATGAGAAAGTTATAAGACAGCGTAAGGAGACAGATAATGGGCAATATAACACTCGGTTTACATCAAAGAATGATCTACGCATTGTATGATTTGAAAAATAAATATATTAGGCGATAACAGTAAGACAGTGATAGAATCCCGACCGTACTGATACCTAGACGTGGTGGTCGGGCTTGACTATCCTGATGACCCAACTGAGCTATACTTGCTGTAACATGTGTTCCTGAAGGTTCTACCATGCTAGGCAGGTCGATTCAAGGACGATGAGACTAAAAGCAGCTACCCAAGGTCTGAGGGCGAAGTCGTACTACTGACTAATGCAGAGGGGTGTGACAGCAGTGAGGCGTTTCGCTCGGACAACAAGCATCTACAGTGATGCTGCCTTCTCACAAGGAAGGAAGGGTTAGAAAAGGTCGACTCTAAGCATGTCACACCTCACCCTACCTCACAGATTTCCGTCTCCTTGGGTAAGAGTGCTCACTAAGGGCCGATAAGAACGGAGCTAATCCTCAAAATACCTTTCATAAAAAGGCCCTTGCGTGGACGGCCTCAAGCAGTTGTCCCATGGACTCTGCGGTCACGCACCTAGGTCTCTAAGACCAACACTAATCTATCTTCCTTTTCAGGTCCCTCAAGACACAACCTTCCACGGTGTGGGCAGCCGGGAAGTGACAACCGCCCTCATACCCGTAACAGCACGCGAGACCAAATTGGCCAAAATCAAATCCTTCCTACACCCACACGTACCTCTCCTCTTTCCACAACTAACTCTACTCACATTCCCTTATCTGACTGCACCGCTAATGCAAACGATGCGAGTTCACGAAACGTCATTCCTGGTCTCTTGAAACGGCGTTCTAGACTATATGTTGGAGCACTTAATGTACGGACATTGTGTCAAATAGGGCAACAGACATCACTAGCTAGGACTTTAGAATCTCGTGCCATCGATGTATGCTGATTCTCGGAAACGTGCTTACAAGATCCTAGTAAAATCATCAATTTGATTTCACATTGTATAAATAAAGAAGCAGCTCGATTTAATCTTCGTGTATCTGGAAGCCCTGATGCAGCTTCCAGGGGTCTTGCTGGCGTAGGCATAGCATTGAGTCGTAGAGCTGAACAATCTCTCCTTGACTGGATCTCAGTAGATACTCGCTTGTGCGCTCTCCGACTAAACGGGACAGTAAGGACTCAGAAAGATAGGGACAATCGCCGTTGCCTCTTCGTCGTATCTGCCTATGCCCCCACTGAATGCAGTTCAGACGAGGTTAAAGATGAGTTTACAGAAAGCTTTCGGACCTCCTCCAAAAAGCTAGGCTCTCTGATATAGTAATAATGGCTGGTGACTTCAATGCTCAGGTTGGAAGACTAAGTGAAAATGAAGGACACCTAGGTGGATGTTATTGTGTCGCGGTTCAGAGAACAGACAATGGTGACCGTCTGTTGCAAGTATGCTCAGACAACCGCCTATTCTTAGCAAACACTAACTTTAGGCATAAGAAAAAGCATCTGTTGACCTGGCGACCTCCAAAGTCGTCTCAACGTTGGACCCAACTAGATCACATCGCCATCAGCCACCGATGGAGGGGTTCGATAGAAGACTGTCGCTCGTTCTGGGGCACATGTTTAGATTCAGATTATGCCCTAGTGCGAGCTCGTATTTGTTTGAAGCTTACTGGACGTAGGAAAGACACCGTAAGGAAGCCTCTTAGGGTTTTACTTAATGATAATAGGGCGAAGAATATATTTCAGGAACAACTAGAAAGACAGTTAGGCGGCCACTTAAGCGACTGCCACCCGGAGGCAGGTTGGAATGATATCAAAAAGGCTGTGGAAACAGCAGTGATATCTGCTAGTAAGGTAAACCATAAGGCTAGAATGAAGCCGTGGATTTCAGTAGCATCCACCGATCTGATGGATGCCCGAAAACTCATCCCACCTGGCTCTGAACATGATGAAGAACGAAGTCAACTTAAGCGCAGGTTGATAAAAAGCCTGCGCAACGACCGTGAACAGTGAGGAGTGGTGAAAGCAAAAGCGATGGAAAAGGCAGCGGCGATAGGCAACAGTAGACAACTTTTCCGACTTATTAAGGAAACTGGTATTAGAAATCCTAGTGTAAGTGAGACTATCTCAGAAAATGACGGGACTATTATTTATTCTCAATCCAGGAGACTGGATCGATGGGCAGAACACTTTAGGGATCAGTTCAACTGGCCTCGAGCCACTCTTCGGTTACCTACGATCTCCAGTCCTCCTGAATCGCGAATCGACGTAAGTGCCTCTAGGCTTTAAGAAGTTGAGAAAGCGTTGGGAAATCTGAAGCGAGGACGAGCTGCAGGTCCTGATAGACTGACCCCTGAGATATTTAAGGATGGACGTCCAGTTTTGGCAGCTAGATTGACTGAGATCTAAGGCAGAATCTGCGACCTGGACGTAATCCCATCCGACTGGTCTCAGTCACTGGTTGTCCCAATTGTGACTTATCCACTTAGAATATGCCGATGACATTATCCTACTTGGCGAAGACACTGACAAAATTCAGAGTCTTCTGACCACCTGAAGCAACAATGCAAGCATGTTCGGGATGCAGTTCTTACCCTCGAAATTCAAAATAATGCTTCAAGATAGGGTTGCATCGGCACCTGAACTAGTGATAGGGAGTGAAGTAGTCGAACGTGTAGACCGCTTCACTTATCTTGGGAGTCTCATCAGTGCTGATGGATTGGTGACTGACGAAATCTCAGCTCGGATACAGAAGGCTCGATTGGCTTTCGCCAACCTGCATCGACTAAGGAGCAGTCGAGATATCCGCTTGCTAACCAAAGGACGTGTGTACTGTGCAGCAGTTCGCTCCATCCTACAGTAAGGATGCGAGACTAAGCCGTTAAGAGTAGAGGACTTCCGTAGGTTACTAGTCTTCGATCATCGATGTCTCCGAAGCATTGCTCGTGTATCATGCGACAACCGTATAAGCAATGCTGCGTTAGGAAACGAGTTCTGGGTAGGAACGGCAAACCAATAGATGAAGTAGTGAAACTTCATCAGTTGAGGTGGTTGGGACATGTGTTACGTATGGCTAACCACCGACTGCCACGATGAGCTATGTTTTGCAGTGTAGGAGTAGATTGGAAGAGAGGTAGGGGCGGCCAGACCAAAACATGGCAGAAATCCATGAAGTCACTGACAAGTGAACTGAATCATGTTGGTACATGTCGACTACCTGGTTGGGGTACGCGAGACGAAAGTCACCGATGTTTAGAGACCCTGAATGACATGGCTCAGAATCGTTTGCAATGGCGCAGGTGCATCCACTCTTTGTGTTCTATGAAATTCTAAGCTTCTGCATTCCTCATAATCCCCATCTTTCTCCTTCTAAATTTATCTTACTGAATTATACTTATGGAATCATATGTTCGCTCCCTAATCTTCTCTAATACTGCTGATACTTCTATTATTGCTATCGCTGTTGGATTTGAACTGACAGTTGCGTCTCTGTGCTGATGGGTCATGGCAACCTGAACTGATGCACTTACGTACAAAGTTCTTCGTTGTATCTGTCTGTCTGTCTGTCAGCGATAGAAGAGACAGTTTAAAATACGAACAGCTGGACAATTAAGGATAACTGTTGTTCCATCTTGACAACTGCTTTGTATTTGGAATCATATGTCTGAACGTTACATTGAATTGTATGTAAGAAAATAAATTACATGCCTCATCAAATAGGATACTGATAAATCAATTGTTTGGGGTCGAATTCATGAAACCTTTCCCGAATACCGATTTAAAAAACCCTGATTCCGTAATTAAGATAAACAAGGAACATTTTAAGAGGTTTTCTATACATGTTCTTGACGGCATATGTTGTATTGTGTCCGAGTATAGGAACTAATCTTCTTGATGGATTATGTGCGTAGTCTGATGACGCTTATTTGTGTCAACTGAAGCATTGCAGTAACTGGAAGCTTGAAAAGCAGCGTCTGACGCCTTTCTATCAATGTAAATGAACAGTCGTTAGGGTTGCTCGTCAATCTATTTACTGATATTACGTTATTTTTGGAGTCTAATGCGATCGTCAGTGGAGAGGATATAACGGCAGCTTCCCACAGGATAATTACTCAAAAACATCCAATGTTCGAACTTCAATAGAAATAGAATAAACTCAAAATAATGTTCACACTTTTTCCGAGATTTTCAGACTACAATATACTGCTGGATCATATTAAATCTGCAAACTCAAACAAATCAGCACGCAATCAACCAACTTCCAGCGTTTCAGATTTGGAGTATTCACAACAAATAATGAAGTTTTTTGAATACTTTCAAGTACTACATCAATAATACTCATTGCCATTACTTTACTTTGTTCAGGTTCCTTTAGTGTTTTTTTAAAATAAATTCGGACTTACACATGAATGAATTTCAGCTTAACTGTCTACTATAATTTTATTAAAAAACGGTTTAACCTACACCAATAGAAGTAAAGAATTTTACTTTCTGTTACGCATGCACGTAAACACGTCATTTCATGTGCTTGAACTATTACGAGTTTACCTAGTCGGAATACGAGAGAGAGGATCGAGGATCCGGCGACACTAGGCTACTCCAATCCGATTGTCCCAAACCCCCATTGAGTAAAAGAACAAGACTTGATACCAAGTAGAACCTGTATTCTACCAGCATCCAGAAAGTACGAGATCCAAGTCTGGAAGAGAATCAGGATCCCGGACTAGGGATCCGGGTCCTGGTCATAAAACATACCAGATAATGCGTATTTATACAGTTAAGTCGAATAGGAAACAACATTGAAGTCTGTGACATTGACAGTTTGGCCGATCATAATATTGACCAGTAGGAATTGACCAATAGAATTAGACTTACAAAAATAATTCTCTTAGGATATTTGATGAACATCCTAACACACAGTTTAAAAAACTGAAAACAATATTCATTTAATACTTATTCTTTGTGAAACAAGATATAAAATACACAATGTTTTAACCGTATATAGTAGAGATAGAAACTGCCCAGATATTTATCAACAATTGTGTATTGAAACAAAAAAAACAAACATAAAATCTTCAACATTTACAGAATAAATAGGCTAAATTGACATTAGAAATAGTTGAAGCGTAATTAGAAATAAAATTAATTTATGTATCATTTTTAAAAGGAACTTTATAAATTAACATTGTTATAAAATGAAAGAAATTGTTATTTAACAAGAAAGTTGATTTTTGTTTTATTTTAGGTTGTAAAAAAATAGAAACTTAGCTAAAACAAGAAACACACACAGATACAGTATGATTTTCCAATCATGTTTTAATATTTATTTTATCTTTGTAACTACTATTCATTCAAATAATCCATTTTTTGAATAGGCCTCAAATGATATACAATAAATTCAAGTAAATACATGTAGAATGGTTGAATATAATGAAAACTAATCAAATGATCACTGAGTAAATCCTTTAAATTAATAGAAAATAAGTTGTAAAAATTATGCTAACAATGTACACAAACAATAGTTATCAATAATATTTAAAAATAGCTTAATATAATATAATTATTTATGTCAAAACAACTAACTAGATCATTGATAAGAAAATATATGAGAAACATGTACCAATGATTTGTACGCAATTAACAAAAAGTAGTAATGTTCTACATTTCAACATAAGACAGTATGGATTGACAAAATCATGAATCATTTTAAAGTTGCATAATTTGAGTTAAAACAGAAATATAACTTATCAATTCACTAATGTTTACAAAAACATAAGGCTTTTGTTTTATTTCACATTTATACTTCATACTCTTTGCTTCATTCTCTTGTTTACTTACTTACTTCTTTGAGAACAAAACATCTGAACAAACTATTAGTTATTTATTTCTGAAATATCTTAATATTACATCGCAACAACCTACTGTGAGAGAGAACAAACCAGATTCCAGTGAAGGAGGAAATCAGGAAGAAGAAAGAGATGGAAATGGATAGGACACACACTGTGAAAAGCGCCTAACTGCATCACAAGACAAGCCCTCACATGGAACCCTCAAGGTAAAAGGCAAAGAGGAAGGCCAATAAACGCATTACGCCGAGATATAGTGAAAGACGTGAGAAAAATGAGCGAAAATCGGACAGAACTTAAAAGGGAAGCCCAGGACAGCGTCCTATGCTCCACTAGGGGTAACAGGCTAAAGTAAGTAAAGTAAGCTTTTGAATATATAAGTAAAGAATTCTATATGTTCTGTAGTTATTGTATTCATCTTAAACATTTTAAAACTATAAAATATCTTCTGATATTCACCATTCGAAGCAAGGCATTGAATAAATAACACATTGTAGTCTTATACAGAAGCGTTCATTACTTTATATACCGTTGTTTTCAACTCGTATGGTGAATATATTGATCAGCGTTTTTGAAACGAATTGAGCGAACATGTTAATAAACTGTAAAGAACATCGTTGAATTTTAATAATTCAAAATATGAATTATTTGATTGTGGAAAACATAGGACTTTGTTTAGTGTACAAAATCTTTTATTATGTTAGGTAAGTGCTTTGCATTACGGGGTTGTGAAGATTGTTAAGTTACACATTTTTTGAAACCATGAATCGATAAATGTTAGACCACCATTAGAAATCTGGAAGCACTGGACGGCCGTTTCGTCCTGGTGTGGGACTCATCAGCAGTGCGCATCCACGACTCCTGCACCCCGTAGGATTCGAACCCAGGACCTTCGGAATTGTAGGTGCTTTGTAAATTAAATAACCCTCACTGAAATTTTCGCGATTCAATAAAATCAATCTGTACTTTCTACTGTTACAAAGTTTCAATATAGTAGTAGAATGTTGTATAGTTTGAGGTCAAAACAAAAACATTTTGCCAATTATTAATTTACTAAAAAAAGAAATAGTGCTTACAAGATAATCTGATAGAATAAAATACTTTGAAACAAAAAGTCTTCTAACTTAAAATACTAAAGAGATTACTTGTTTTAAATGAGGACAGTAATAATCCTAATCAGCTAGTCGATTGTCTTCCATATACCGCTAACTAGAGTGACTTTGAGATGAATAGACAATAACTTTGTAGATATTTAAAGTTGAGAAAGTCATAAAACAATGAGGTGGTGGGAATCTGTGCTGTACGGCACTGGAAAAGTCTAACCGGATTGAGATATTGTCACCAAAAAACATTCACAGATGAATGGAAAATGCATGCTCAAATTCTTACACTCGGATCATGAAGATGATCAGCTGTTTTAGATGTAATTACTGGAGAGTTTGAACTTTCAGCACGTTTCTTTGGTTGGACGAGGTTAATAAATTCACCTTCGAGACTGCGCCATTGGAAAAGATAATAGTTTCTTCGTTCTCTTCGCCAGGTGAATGGAAAAGTTCCATTCAAGTCAGCCATATGATAAAGTTTTACACCAACTGGTTGACCACACATACCTGACAATTAAAACAAACTATATGTCACAGAACACAATGTTATATTTATAAAATTTTAGGGGGCTACTACTACTACTACAAATGATGATTTACACTAGTCAGCTGAACAGCTCTCGTCTTTCTTCGATTTATTACAGAGATATAGGCATGGGATGTTGGCAAAATACTACTGGGCAGGAATTCTAAGCAGTGGACATACATACATACCACTGTTTAGGACCAGTTTCAAAATCTTCAGGACACAATGCTTCAAACAATTACTGACACTTGTGTAAAAATCTAATGGTCCAAGCTCCTATCTTCAGATAATTAGAGATTCATAGAATCAAAAGTGTGTGTAGCTACTTCTATCTTGAAACGATGAATTATGTAGATCTCAGTTCATTACTGGAACTTAAAAATATGAATCTAAAAGCTAATCAGTAGTAATCACGTGATTGGTATACACTTAGGTATTTAGTAATTAGTTTCATTTCAAGGTGATTCTCAACACGGATTTGTACAAATTATACAATTAGTGAAAACGAGGTAGAATTAGGAGCGTAGGTCTTTCTACTTTAAGGACCCTAAAAATGTTTACTCTGTTCTTTTGAATCTCTCTATGAAAATGATATGAGAACAGTGCATTTTGTTGATGTGAATGGTTAAGGAAAGTAAGATATCTGTTTGCGCTTATCATAATGATTTCAAAAATATTAGGGACCAAATTTCAAAAATTAATAAATATATATATCAAAAGTACTACCATATAATCAACACAATCAAACAGATTCGAAAACATAATGTCAAGAAATAATTTCAACTGAGTAAATTCAATGATAATAGAGTAGTGTGCCGATTTACTGCGTGTTCTAGAGCTCGGTAATTAGTTCGTCTAGACAATCGTTACTAACTAGCGTCTGACGGTTTATAAATCAGAAGGTGAACACAAAGTGTTGAATACGTTTATTTGGGACACACCACAAAGCGAAGCGGAGAAACAGTGAATGAAACGAAAGAAGCGACGTGAATCGGAGAAGACTGTTGAGCCAACTCTCAGGATTACAATGCGAACGAATGGGCGAAGAAAGCGATGTGGAGAAGACTAGTGAGCCAGTTCAAAGAGATAGAGATAGTCAAACAAAGATAAGACAGACATGTGACAAATGAAATAGGTACACGCGGATAAAAGCGACGAATAGTTGACAAAGTCAAATGACAAATGGGACACGTCATGTGAGTTCATACAAACCAGACAATAATAAGAACGGATGGTATATATAAATTGTTGAAACACAAATAGCTTGGTTAAATAAATTAATCGAAATGGCTTAACCAAATTAGATGTAAGCGAACTGGAATATATGTGGAGACACTACAGTAGATATAGACAAAATATGCTGAATATAGGCTGAATCAAAGTAAAGTATTATTCTTAAGCTATTTGCCGATGACTAGTGTAACTAAATAAACCATTTAATTGCATAACATTCTGTTTGTTAAACATTGAATTGACTCTCATCACTTACTTAATTTCACATCTTCTTTGTCTTCATCGTATACTGGACAATTTGGATGTTTGTCAATAGCTTGTTCAACAATACGTTTTAATGCTTCTTGTGAGAGAACATAGCCTGCACCTCCAGAAAAATAGCCATTTTTTGTAAGGTACTATTAAAAAGTCAATATATAAATATAACTTGTTTAAAAACAGATGACAAATAATTAATTATTAGATAGCTTAAGATTTATATTTGTTGGTAAAACTTTTCACGAAAGAAAAGGTTAGATTCGATTCTGAACAAATAAAATAAAATAATGTAAACTGCTACAAAGTTCTGAAGCACATAAATAACTGTTAGTTTGTTAATGTTAGTCATGTAAACTCGGATTGTTAAGACTATCTGAACTTATTTTCTTTAATTAATGACATTTGTTCATAGTTTCCCGAATTGCAATTAAGTTAATGACTAGCTGTCAACTCGTTCGATAATTACAAGCCAATAGGAATATTTGGTCAACTAACAGGTCCTTTAAATATCAATATATTAGCTCTTAGATAATGTACCAAATATCTAGACTATCATAGATTCAGCTGCTGTATCTTCTTGCTCTTTGAGTAGATACTGTAGTGTTCAGAACTTGGTGCTGAGAACTATATTGAGTTTGCCAGTATCTTGAATGAAGGCTGCAATCAACTTCCGCGACGCCGTTTCTTCAGTCGTCAAGTGCTTCTTAAGTTTCATGTTTATCTTGGTTACCACATAGTAGTGATCTAAAGCCATCGCAGCTCCTCCTTCGG
This sequence comes from Schistosoma turkestanicum, assembly GCA_944470395.2. Lineage (NCBI taxonomy): Eukaryota > Metazoa > Platyhelminthes > Trematoda > Strigeidida > Schistosomatidae > Schistosoma > Schistosoma turkestanicum. The sequence goes on from CALYCR020003284.1 coordinate 13,093, forward strand.
TTCTCACATCTTTCATGGTCGTTCTGAGATTTTCACTGATGCAGATGTGATCGGTTTGATTCTGCTTTGTGTGGCCCAATGAAACCCAAACAGTTTGTAGAAGAATAATGGTGCTACCTATAACTACTTTGTCAAAGGAATTTTCTTTCACGTATCTCTCACCGTTTTTTCATTCTCCCATTATGTTGTCCCATTATATCTTCATCGTTGATGGGCGCTTAGTACTAGATTTTACTCATTCTATTCCCAATCTTCTTTGTTTTGAAGGATGCTTTGATGGTCATAAATCCGTGCCATTCCCTTCCAGCAAGTATTCTGGAGTTTATTTGGAGAACATCAGTGCAACTTCTTGTGTGTATGAAGCAATTTCTTCTTCATGGTGGTCGAAATACAATAGCATCTCTCCTGAAGCTAATCTTTTTTGCCTAGTCTGTGACCGATGAGCTGTACTTATTCCAAACACTATCAAGTTATATCTTTTCTCTTCTACAGCAGTTCCAATGGTCTTCCCGGTTCCCTACGATGTTCCAACATTCCATGCACCTATGTGTATTGTTGTTCTGGTTGTCAAAAACAGTATCGGCTTTTTGAAATTCGAAGAAGCTCGACCTCCATCATGAGATATAATGACATTTCCAAATGATAACCCTTAAGGCATTATATTGTCATTGCCGTTATGACTCCTATCACTGTAAGCTCTGTCTGCCTAATATATCCAGAAACGAAATGTTCATCAAAACCTTGGTGATTCGTACAGTGGATTTCAAATGGCGACACCTAATATAAACACATATGAATAGTTTTAATGCGAGAAAAAGTCACCTCATGTATTTTCGATTTTTAATTTGTTGTGTTTGTTGAATTGCCATAGTTTAACATTCCAAGTTCAAAGATCATATTCGTTTTTGACCAATAAATTGGTGAAATCCAAATTATTTCATTATTATAGATAACTTACTGGGTTATGATTAAAAGCTGATGTTCACCTTTGATATTAGATAACGTCAGTACATTTCGCCTATGAATTGATTATATCAGTAGTTAGTAATCATCTAGATTATGTCAGTTATTGATAGAAACTATTTGAACGCTACACTTCTATAAATTGATTATTTAAACAAGGGTTTCGTTAAACAAAATTCTAACTTCATGTGAACCGAATAAAATAAAAGTATTCACTCAAGTGCTTCTTTTATATTATGCAATCAATAAACTTTAACAAACACTAATAGTTTAAGCATAAACAATCCTACTTATACATTTAACAGAGTTCCTAAAGTGTTAGCTATGTCACCTAGAAGTGTTTGATAGCCTTAGGGAACTTACACTCCTTATGGAACTCAGATATTTCTTAAGAAAAGGTAAAAGTGCTATTATCCTAAACAATACCCAACTGTCATTTTCTGAAAATTCCCTCATAAATTATCGAGAACTATGAAAGCCATCATCCAGAAGATACAAGTGTTTATTAACAGTTGTCTAAGCAAAATACTTCTGATTCGTTGGCCAGACACTATCGGCAACAACGTACTGTGGGAGAGAACAAACCAGATTCCAGTGGAGGGAGAAATCAGGAAGAAGCGGTGAAAGTGGATAGGACACACTCTGCGGACAGCACCCAACTACGTCACAAGATAAGCCCTCACATGGAACCCTCAAGGTCAAAGGAAAAGAGGAAGGCGAAGGAACACATTACGCCGAGAAATAGAGAAAGATATGAGAATAATGGACAAAAATTGGACAGAACCGGAAAGTGAAGCCCACGACAGAGTTGGTGGGAGAAAACTGGTAGGCGATCTATGCTCCATTGAGGGTAACAGGCGTAAGTAAGAAAGTAAGTAAGTAAATTATATTCCATACTCAGAAATCAAATAACCCACGATCCTGTGTATAAAGTTTTGGTTATACCTTCATGATAGTTGGCACAAGAGATATCGTTTAAAAATGAAAATTTAAATTAAGGACGATAGTTCTCGTAAAAACTTAAAAATTTTCCAGAGTACTTTAGTTCCATGTGTTTATTTTGCACAATAATACTTAGAAATTATCAATCTAACTAGTGTTATGTATCAAAAATTACTAAATATTCAATCAAAATAATCAACTTACAGGAAAATTATAACCCATCATAAATGGATCTTTTGGATTATGCTGACTTAACACAGATCGTAAATTCTCCATTACTACGAAAGTATCATCATCTGCTTTTAAAAAATAATCATATTTATCTACATATTGATAGACATAACGTAGAATTGCTCGCATTTTACTCCATAAATGTTTACGACTTTCTGGATAACTTAAATTTAACTCTTAAATAAAAACAAAGAAACAAACGAAATGTTAGTTTAGTGAAAATGAAAAAAAAACAGCTGTTTCATATGGTCATAACGATATTGACGATATTATTTTGCTGTCATACTTTATTTGAAACCTACAGGAAAATAGATGTTATCCTATGGTATATACTTAATGCAAAGTTACGTCAGTAGTATGGACTAATTAAAAATAAATTAAAAACAACTAAATGAATAATAATTATCACTAATTATGTTTAAAAATTTACAAAATATTGTAAAGTATTAAGTGATTTTTATATGATGATTTTAGAAATGACAACTAACACTTGTAGACTTTAGCAAATTTCGAATGGAATTTTAGATAAATTTTGAAATGGTTAGGATTGTCACTAGGTATGCTTGAAACTATCACGGGTTCACCTTAGTCAATAAACGAGAACAAGACAATCAACCAACGTCCAGGTAGGCTACCCTGATTCGATGACTAACGAAAAGTCTTGACATAGAGTAGAAAGTATATTCTATAAACACCCAAAATGAATTCAGGCACACAAATCGCATTTATTTATACGTCTTAGAAACATCCTTGGAAGAGTCACAGAAATAGCACACTAAAATACACAGCAACCAATCACAGCCAAGGGTTTTCATGGTGGGAAATGAAATCTCAAGGTCAACCGATCAGCCCATGCTCGGAAATATAAAATCCAAGATTAAAGCATTTATCAAGCGAGTTCTGGGGATCTAACGTCCCCAACAGAAATGTCAGTGATATTAATAAATAATTTGAACGAAAATTAGTTATAGATTTCATTCTCAAAAATTATCTCGTAATTTAATAATTTGGACTTGGAGTTCGAATTTCAGCATTCTGATACAAGTGTATCCAGTTGCGAAATTCCGAGTAAGGTGAAACTGGTAACTTGCACTCCACTGTTTGTCACTACCTAGAAAATTATGATGAATATTTGTACTCAGGTAGTATCGTGTTTATTTACAGAATTTAAGCGTCAATCAAAATTTGAAATTTCGGTTTGCGATCTCATCAGTAGAAAACTTTGAATGCTTATCTATCAATAGGGATAAAATTCGTTAGAAGTTGAGGATGAATTAAGCGTTAGTATACTTACACTAAATCACCAGATTATGGAATATTTAACATGGAGTCTACAATTAGTCGGTTTTATTGTATTGAACAACATATATTATGTGTTATTCATTTGTAATTCTGTCTAATCCTCTGAACTCAATTAATGAATAGCACTTGGGAACAGCTGGAAAGGAGAGCCCAGGACAGAGTTGATTGGAGAACCCTGCTCGGTGACCTATGCTCCAGAATCGATAAGTGATTAAATATGGACTGAATAACTGATATCGTGCTTTAAAGTATTTGAAAGTAACAACCAGTTAACGACAAATATGTCATTAAGAACCTCGAGATTGGCATCCTGTTATAAGATATAGTTTTATGATTCATTTTTCTGGTCTTCTGACTTAAGGATTTGAATTTTACAGAACTTGTGGTCTTTTCTCTTGACTTCTGTTATTCTAACCAAGTGTTCGATAAGATGAAAATCGTATACTCAAAAATCCGCTCTAGAAAGTGAAGAGTTTATCGTTATTGTCGAATAAATTAAAATTTTGAGAAAAACTGCGGTTTCATAGTGAAGATTTTCAACATCAGCACTGCTAGACTCTGTAGGCAGGTTGAATTCGTACAGTGATTCTAATTTTCACATCACAAGATAGTAAATACTGTTCTATAATGACAGTTTATTTAAAATTTTCTATTTATTTCACTATAAAAGAGATTATATAAACAAAATTTAATTTCATAACTGAGGATTCTAAAGATCTGAAAGTATCAAATTATTCACCACCAAAGTAGTTTTAGATTAAATTTCGAATACATGTTGCAGAATTATTGGAAAGACCTTCAGCTTTTCACAAAATATGAATGTCTAGTAAAACTTGTAAAAACCAGAGTAAATTTATTAACAGCCTACTGGTTTTTGTGGGGATTCCAGAATTTTTATGCTTTATGTTATGAGCTGATCTTAACTGAACCCCCACCGAAAACCAGGAAGAACTAGACAGCTGTTGACTCTTAAACAGTGTTCACCCACGAAACTCTTCCGATAAATCAATGCCACACAGGTGTTTAACCTCAAGACAATATTGTGAATTGATTGAAGTTAAACACTTGTACTATTTGATTTCCACCCTATAGTCACGAGTTCAAGCCTTCGCGCCTGAAACTGAAAGATATGAGTTCGAATTTCTCGAGGCCGTGAGCACGCACTGTTCAGTTTCATACTAAAGTGGAACAGCTGTTCACTGCTGCCTGGTTGTCATTGGTGATCTACCGAAGATCGATTCGTGATGTAATCTATGCAAACATGTTAACTAAACTCATCAGACTTCCATAAAAAGGTTAAGGTTTCTTTGAAAATACTAACTTCTCAGCTAAGTGAATACACCATGAAACAAAAGTTAACTGTAGAAAAATATTTCATTAATGTGTAATAAAATACACAGTAAATTATTAATTGGTCAAAGAAAATCACTCATAGTACTGGTAAAAATCAAGTTATATAAATGTTAAAATTCTGTAGTGCAGATTTAGTCGACTTACTAACAGTTGGTAATTCTTTATCATATTTACTACTCATAAATATATATTTTGTACAACGTTTTGCCCAACTATTTTTGACATAAATAGCCTTGGTTCTATGTGTTTTTGGTATTGTATTAATATAACACAATATACGAACAGATGAACGTAATTTTTCAGCTTCTTCTATATTAACTACTAAAACAACAATCATATGAAAAAACAAACAAACAAACAAACAAATTATTAATGTATCAATGTTGTTTTAATCTTTATAAATGTACAATTTTCAAGATGTAATAATAAATATTGAAAGCTATGCTTCATTTTCAGTGGTTGAACTAGTGTTCATGTCATTGCTAATTCAGAACAAAGGACTTTGGTTGGACTATAAAATATCTAAGATTCTCCATATTAAATTCCTCAAAATAATTTGTTCATGTTTGTTAGTCACTAGTGTTAATCTAATCTGTATGACTAAAGGAATCTTAAAGTAAGTTTAGGAATGTAAATGTAAAATCCAGTTGACTAAGTGTATTTACTGTTAAATAGTTAGTAGCAATCGAAAAGAGGCATTATTTGAAGTAATTCTATGCCCTATTTGCAAAACATCATGAACTTATCGAAACTGATACTCATTTGTAAATTTTAACTTGAATTGAAGCCAGTGTTGTTACCGACAATCACTCATCTTTTATTACTTAATTAACTGTGGTTTAAATGCAAAATTTTTCAGAAACATAGTTTTTGGGCCTCTAGTTTGTTCAAAAAGTTGGAGTTTCATTCTGAAATAGTTTAATTCGGAACGAATTCTTGAAAAAAGTTAGTGAAATAGTTGTTTCAAGCTCAAAATCCATAAGGTCAAAAATAACAACCGCGAAATGCATTCTTTTAAATGCTTATTTTATAATATTCGAATTACCCGACTTGATTAACTTGACCAACATAGAATAAATTCAAAGAATTTTTAGCACATTATTTAAACAAGAATATCAAAAGTAAAGTAGTTTATAAGGTTTGAAGCATATTTCAATAACCACTTGCAAGATTCACACTTATTGTTTGGAAAATATAGCATGAAAAGGTAGCTCTTCCCCAATAACCCGCTGGTATATAGTGTTATAAGTGGTTACAACTATTTTGGTTACCGTTCTACAACTTATTGATCGATGAATACCAGGAATAAGTAAAACATTGAACTGAACACATTGAACTGAGATGATAATGTTCAACTAAATATTGAAATGTGACACAACCGAAACTTAAGTTAAAAAAATAATTCATTGTAACCATCATAATATTTTTATTAACACATAGATTGTTTTCATTGTTTACTACAGAGGTTTTACTGACTGTTTGCAGATGAAAAATATGAGCATAATGTAGCTGCTTGGATTGGATGAAGAATTAGCCACAAATTACCTGTAACTGGTGGGTTTATTCAATCTAATCACTTTCATAAGCAGAGGCGGATAATGGCTATCAGTGGAATCTACGAGGTGGGTTTCATCCTATTTTAAAGTCATCAGTTTGATGTATCTGAATCTCACAGTTAATGTTCGATTCAGGACTCGAACTAAGGACACTTCACTTCAAACGCTATTGGGTTATACATGTAGCTACTGAGTTTAGATAACTACTGGCCTGTGCAATGGGGTGAAGTTTAATTCATTTGTATTGGTTGTTTGAATCGTGAAGTGCACATCAACTGTAGGATCCAAGTAAATCCAACTGACGAGTCTCAAATGGGACGAAACTTGCATCCCGTATTCCATTGCAATCCACCATCCAACTCTACTTATAATGCATATAAATATAAAGGCGGTTCTCACAGAAAACTGATTGATTGCAGTTGTAAACATCAATGGGAACATTTAAACAACCAATGCAAATGAATTAATCTGAACACTTGTTCGTCAAATTCTCAAAAAAATAGCTTGCTGAAACGTTTGCTTATCTTGTAAAAAATTGAATCTTTTAGTAAGCTTATTCAAACATCATGATCAGTAATTTTTTCGAAAGTCCTTAATATAAGGCTGGTAAGTGGAAACTACAGTAAACATTGACAATGAGACAGCTCTTTAACACAGCATACTTCTCGATCGTTTATCAGGTTTTACTCGTTTATGATAAAATATATTCTCTTATAAAGTTGAATTTTATGGAAAAAAACTTTTCGTATATATCTCAATGAGTCTATGAGGATTAGATTTATTGACTAAATAATTACATCAAACTTACAGTAAGTTTGTTCGACCACTTTCTGTTGATATGAGTGGTTTTTTTCATGTTTTCCTATTTTAAAATGTAAATCAGTATGTATTTTCCTGGTTTTATCATTTTTACAGAGAATAAGTTTATTTTCATATCTAGATTTTAGTGAAATAACAATAATTCCTGTCAGAATTCCAATGAATAATGGTAGAAATTTACGAATTTCAAAAAACATAGTAAAAATGATATACAGAATTCGGTACTTTCTGTGTAAGTCACAACAAATGATACAGAGTATATATATATATATCATATCTGGGTATGTAAGCAGATATACATGAGAACAAAGTACAACAAATGAATTTGAACATGAAGAGTTATGTTAATAGGCTGATTTAACACTGTTTACACTTCTCTGTGGATTTTGAAACTTCACCTGATTTGTGTACTTTGAAATAGATGGTTTTTTGTTAAAGCTGTATAACTAGGCCGTTTGTGGATATCTGCGTGAATATCCGTGAATATGAGTGAATATATTGTAACTTCAGCATTTGGCTGGTCTGCGTTTATCCAGGAGGAAGAAATCAATAGATAGCAACTAAAAATAAAGCCAGTATGAGATTAAGACAGACTGATAAACGAAGCTAGAAGTTATTAGATTGGAGTTTCGAATACATTACTTCATATTATATTTAATTTTTACAGTAATCCATATTGAATCCTTCAATATAATTCAGGTATACTAGCTCATTATGTAGCCAAAGATTTAAACACATTGAAAATGTCTTTCATGAAGTCACATTAATTGATCGTAGAATTTCTCTAGTTCATACGTAATAGATATCTATAAAGCGTTTTGGAAGTTTCCAAATATTAGTGTGATGTATTTGGGGAAGAAATCAATGATAAAATTAGGATTCGGTTGAGTGAAATTCAATCTTATTGATCAAACGTTTTGAGTCTGGTTTATATAGAGCTGGATGGATTAACCATCAATACGAATTCTTCGTCTTTTTTCTATCCACGTTACTTCAGTGAGTGGCAATAAATATTTTCATCTCATATTTTAAAGCCGAGTTTATTTCAAAATAGTTCGTTCTTTACAAACCTTCAACACGTGTTTATTAACGTTACCATGGTAACTTACTTATTTTTCCCTACGTACAACTGAAAAGATCAGTATAGCAATCAGACAAATCAAGAGCGGCAAAGCAGCAGGACCAGACAACATTCCAGCAGAGGAAATGAAAGTAGAGAAAGAAGCAACTGCAAAAATACTTCACATTCTCTTCAACAAGATTTGGGATGAGGAACAAGTACCATCAGATTGGAAAGAAGGATACCTGATCAAAATACCAAAGAAAGGCGATCTCAGAAAATGTGAGAACTACAGAGGTATCACTCTTCTTTCGATGCCAGGTAAAGTTTTCAACAGGGTATTGTTAAACAGAATGAAGGGCTTTGTACACGCCCAACTTCGAAACCAACAGGCTGGATTTCGTAAGGATCGATGGTGTACTGACCAAATGGCTACATTACGGATCATTGTGGAACAATCAATTGAATGGAACTCACCACTCTACATCAACTTCATCGACTACGAGAAAGCATTCGATAGCATGGATAGGAAAACACTGTGGAGGCTTTTTCGACACTACGGTGTGCCTGAGAAGATAGTTAACATCATACGGAATTCTTATGATGGGTTCAACTGCAAAATCGTGCGCGGAGGTCAGCTGACAGATATGTTTGAGGTGAAGACCGGTGTCAGGCAAGGTTGCTTATTCTCACCCTTCCTCTTTCTCTTGGTCATCGATTGGATTATGAAGACGTCAGCATCTGGAGGGAGGCACGGTATCCAGTGGACAGTTAGGACGCAGCTGGACGATCTGGACTTCGCAGATGACTTGGCTCTTCTATCGCACACGCAACAACAAATGCAAGAGAAGACGACCAGTGTAGCAGCAGCCTGTGCGGCAGTAGGTCTCAACATACATATAGGAAAAAGCGGAATTCTCCAATGCAATACGACATGCACCAACAAAATCTCTCTTGATGGAGATCCTTTGGAGGACGTTAACACCTTTTCATGTAAGTGGATAGGACACACACTGCGAAAAGCACCCAACTGCGTCACAAGACAAGGTGACCCCACTTTCAGGGAGAGAATGCTATCTGTTTAATGGAAACATTTATTATTGTAATTGGCTGTACCTGTGATTGTTTTATTGTATTTATGGACTAATCCACTTTCCGTTCTTATCGCTTTCATATTAGTTACTGTGATAGTGGTAGTTTCGTTTGCATCTTTTGGCACAGTCTCTGTATTTTTTGGTACCTTTAGTACCTCACCGACAAATATACATTCATTCCTGGATCTAACTATCTTCCTTGTTTTGGTTTAACGGAGGGATTTTACCAACTAACTGGAACGTAATTAGTCTGTATTAGTAATCATATTTAACCTTGACTTGTCTCACTATAATATGATGAAATATCTCGTAGACAGATCAAAATTCCTGCACAATCTAAATTTTTGAACAGTGGAACAAATAAAAATAAATATGTCAAGTTGTCGACCACACAGTAGCATTTTGTGTATTTTACACAGAAACTAACGTGATCTAAATTACGCTGCATAATTATCGTAGCGATAGAAATTGATACGGCTTGGAACATGTATACAAGGACCTGAAATGGTATCGCACAAACAGATGCTTATGAAGAAGGAGAACTCTAAGTTACACCACGAGGGGATTTATTTTTTAAACTTAATTAAGCAGTTATTTAGAACAAGTGAGCTTCATTGAGGTATAGTTTACTCGTAGAGACTTCTTTATTCAGAAGGTTGTATATTCTTGACAAGAAGACGCTTGGAGGTAGCATAAAGTGGAAAATAAAAGATCCTTCTATTTCTACAAGCCTAGCTGAATTCCGCTAAAGAATGTATATTATTGCATTATCAAGCAAATCAAATCAACTTTGGTCGCTCGATCGCAGACAACACAACGCTTCAGTCAACGTGAAAATGTGCAGCAACGCATCTAGTTGCTAGTAGTTAGACAAAGATTACATAGTTAGTAACCCAAACGTTTCATTGTAGAGATCGTGTACTATCCCAGTTTTCGCGTGACCTCAAATTCTTGGTCAGAGACAACGTCATGTGTGAAAAAATCCTGAAAACAAGCTCTCATGTTACATCCAACACCAGTCGGATGCAAAAGACATGGAAACCACTGCGCCTTAGCAGAGATTTCGGATAGATAAATGGAGAGAGGTTCTCTGTCTGCGTCACATACGATCAAAAATAATAATTTGTTCTCAGATAACGACATTTTTAATGAGGTATGTCGACTTACAGGCAAGCTCAAAATGTTTAAGTTTCTAACACATTTGCAGTAGAAAGTTGTTCAGTTCAATTAGTAGTTCACAAGATATGCTGGCATTTTATGTAGCGCTAGTATTTTACATATAAAATTGTAAATAATGTTTCAGACTAAGGAATGTACGCTGCAATAGTTGGCGCGAATTATGTCATTTGCGTTGTGACAAACCACTGCTGGATGAGAATAATTGCAAGGTAAATCCACGTCCTAATATTATAGGAATTAATCTTCTTGAAGATGTCTGCCAGATAATAGTTTAACAGGCTCCTTTGAAAGGCAACTTAAGTCCTCAGGAGTATCATAATTATTATTTAGTGCGTATGATGAGGTGCTAAAAAAGAGGAATGAAAAGAATTGGGCGAGGTACAGATCATAAAGTAATCCTGTTTAAATCTGAGTTATGACTCAGATGATAATAGTTTTTGGATAGGACAAAGGTATGATTGCTCAGATCTTTCTTTCACGTATTAGAATACTGGCTGTACACCTTCTCTTGTGTAGGTTAACGAAAACAAGTCACTAGTAGAAGGACGAATAGGCAAATAATCCCATGAATAAAAGATATTAAAAAGAATTGAATTGTTGGAAATTAGTTGATTTACATACTACAACAATGAAGGAACAGTGATGTCATGCTTCGGTGATATTTCATTCTTTGATTTTTCTTAATGTTTTAATACCATTGCTCACAAAGTCATGAGTGGGCTCTTTTTTTTACCGTAATTGTCCAAATCTGCTAGTGTTAGGTTTTTTAGTGTTTTAGTCTAAGCTTTCTTTTTTGGACACATTGTCGGAATATACTTTCTCTACTAGCTCCACGTTACAAGTAAACCGGACAATGTGTGCCATATCACACTGCTACTACGTTTGTAGTGGAATACGTTTACGAAGAGAACGCAATTTGTGAAACGGGAACATTTATTATTGTACCTAATTATGCCAATGATTGTTTTATTGTACTCCTTCTGTTTAACTGTACTAAAAACCACTACTTCCAATGTCCAATATCTTTTTCACGAGGTAGTGTATAGATCGTTTGCGTCGTGTGAGGCAGAATATGCATGACGTGGGTCGGTGAAGCCCATTCCCACAACTTTTTTGATTAGGTGTCCGTGGGGTACTGTGTCAAAGGCTTTTGCAAAGTCGAGAAATATTACGCGCACCAAACAGGATGCCCAACTGTCCCATGCGATGAGAAGATTAGATGCACACGACCTGCCTTTCCGAAACCCGTGTTGAGCTTGATGGAGTATTTTATTCTTATCCATGTACTCCCTCCTTTGTTCGTCCACCAGCCCTTCCATAACCTTTGATAATATTGGTAGTAGTGCGGCTGGTCTGAACGTGTCGCTAACGTTGGTCGGTTGCCCCGGTGGTTTTGTTTGTCATTGTTTCACTCTCTCGATATCTTTTCAATATCTTGAGATTATCTATCAATACGGTTCGTTCTCCAATCATAGCTGGACTTTTAATTTTCGGCCGTGACTGGATTTAACTTAATTGTCTCGGAATAAGTAATCTAAATTCGCTACAAGTTAACTTATGGTATAAAATTTAGGATATGAATCAGTTAGTAGGTTATTTGGAGATAGGAAGGATGGCATCTAACGAAAGGAAATAAGGAAATAGTTTCAGAAAACTCATAAATAAGGTGATAAATAGTAAAGAAAGCCAACTGTTTCAATTTTAGTGAATTTGTGAGGTAATCCATGAAATAAAAGGGACTCACAATGATACAGGAAGTTTGAGTTCCTTGTATTCGACAGTAGTTGAGCAGCATCTACAGGTTTTTCAATTGATCTATCTACCAGAAATAGAAACCAAAGGTGCTTTGAAAATTAGAAGAATATGACGAAGTTAGTGTGACCTGGAAGGAGGTGAACTTGAGTTAGGCAATATCAGCTAGTGGCGAAAAGGAGAGCCTGGCACAAACGCAAAGTCTCTGTAGATGATTTTGAATGCAGTTCTTACTTGTCAATAAGGGAAATGTACAGCGCAAAAATTTTAAGCGAACGGAGATATTTCCAGGCTAAGCTAGCAGTCAAGATTCAGGTCAGTCTAAAATATATCTTTAGAATCCTGACTAAAAGAACCTAAAAACCAGGGTATTTATGCATTCCAAAGCCCAGAGATTGTGGAAATCTTCAATGCTATCTCCAATGACCGATTAAAACGTAAGCTCAGAATACTACGCATACATATAGTGCTAACTGATGGCCTAGGGAATATCCGACTTACTGATGATTTAGTACTAACGAAACTCAAATCTCTGTGCCAAATAAAGTCACAAGGGCGCGATTACATTCGCTTTATAGTTTAGAAACAGTGTGTGGAAGCCCTCATTTTTCCGGTATGTGACCTGTTTGTGCACTCACTGGAGGGAAATCAACTAGCAGATGAATTAAAACAAGCTACTATCTTTCAAATCTTCATCAGAAAAGATAGGAAGGATTCAGTCTGATACAGAACAGTCGCATTACTATCAGAACTATCGAATGGAATGGAAGGACTGGTAAATGAGAAAGTGACGATATTTATGATAAGAATAACATTCCCCATCAAGACCGACATGGGTTTGGGGTGAACAATGTGTTCCTAGATTTCGTAATTTACTCCTTCAGACAATCGTACTAAATAAAGCCTGATGGTTTGTAAGTCAGAAGGTAAACATGGAGGGTTGAATACGTTTAAAATCGTACACCACAAATACATTAGTAGACCACAGACATGAAATTGATATACGAGTGCCGGAAGGCAAGCAAGCAAACGAATTAGAGAATGAGCGAATCGGTGAATGATTTAATAAGATTAAAATGTTCATATATATACATAGTAAAATGTCTGAGTCATCGAAATATTTAAGAGATTAATATTGAAGCAAATATGATGAATATGCGCGTAGGCGTAAGCAATGTTCAGTCGTACCAGCTCATACAAATTATACAACAGTAAAAGCCAATGTTACATATAAATTGTTGCTATACAAGTGGCTTGGTCAAATAAGTTAATCGAAAGGCCTAACCAAATTAAATATAAGCGAACTCAAATGTATGTGGAGGCTCTACATGGTTAGGAAGGGCAGGTCATGCTCATTCAACATTTTCATTATATGGGTCAGCTGGACCACCAGCTTGGACTAAGATACACTAAGATACAGTTCAACACAGTACCCCGGGCCCTCCTAATAGCAAGGGCTTCACTGACCCACTTCTCTCTTGGCTCATAAGGTACGTTTGGAACAGAAATTTTCGAACCAAGGCAAAAAGAGTACATGCGAGTATCGTAGTTAAGATCAACTCAGCAGTAATAATCTTTGCAGATGATGCCAACAACTGGATGCCAATAAGATGCGACCTGGATGTACTTGAGCCTAGGCATGACCATAAAACCATTGGGGAAACGAATTAAACTTAACCAGTCGAAATTTTACGTTGGGAAACGAGAATCATGCCAAGACATCACAACTACGTACCCCCTTAAGACCTACATTGACTGATGCATGTCACTGTCATTTCTTCAGATCACTAATTCATTCTGTGAAAGTCGCGGGTATCGAGAAATCCTGCTGCACGTCAAACCATCCCAACATGAGCATCTTACTGATGCATCACCACCACTCCCCTCGAGGCAATACCCGAAGAATTGCGCATCAATGAGCGAATACTCGGGTTCGTGCACACTATTTCTCACTAAGAGTCGTTGGAATGCTCTCCCAGCCAGGGTAACCACAGCCCTCTCAGAGGACAGCTTTGAGAAGATACTTGATAAAAAAATACCGACATACGGATTGTCATCTCCCCCGTGGAGAAGCTGTACCTGATGCATACTTGAGACTTGCCATTCCATATTACTGCCATCTCCTAAAATCACTAACTTAACCAATATCGCCTATTATCTCTGTTTTCTCTACCTTGCTTACACTACGGTCCTCTCTCACAATCTTCACTACCAATTGATAAACTAAATTATCCATTATTCACTTAGTCCTGAAATCTTACTCTTAATAACTCTAAAATTTTCTCCTTATTATTCTCCACATTGCAACTAACTGATCTCCGGCATGGTAATGTGATGGCTTCTGGTATCCAGAAGCCTTACCGCCTTGAAACAAACGTTTAATTCAAACCCCGAGGCATACAAACTCACAACCAACTGCCGACTGACTAGAATTAGACAGTTGAGTGGCTAGACCCCCATTAATTGGACACTACCAAACACCTGGAACCATACCAGACGAGAAAAAATCGAGCGCCGAGAGATTAAATGGTTTAAACTGACCCATAAAAAAGATACTGGATAAATATTGGGAGACAAACGTACTGAAATCTTAGGAAGTCTAAATTCATAAGCACCTGCCAAACGATTGAAAGCAGTAAAGTCAGGTGGCTGGAATACCATCCACATGAAAGTTATTAAGTACCTGAAGTGGAGTCGAACGACCGAGAAATGAGTGCTAGGCAATCAATTGGTTTGTACTAGCACATGAGGAAAATATTGGATATCGGATCGGGCGCTGATCTCAAAACTGGTCGAACGACAGGGTTGACCTTGGGTTGTTTTGAGAATGGCATATGTAAGTTGATCAAATTGAGATTTTGTTATTTCATTGAGCAACTCCTATAAAAAGGATGTATATAACGACGTTTGACAGTGGGTTCCAAAGTCTCATTCAATAGTGCACTGGTGGTCGTACTTTCGGAACTAAGAAAATAAAATCAACTAACATCATGTTACTTTATAGAGTTTGAATCGTTGTCCAGAAATTTTATCTGGTCCCATAACATCTTTTACTGGACCTAATTACTTAAAATTTGGCTTTATTTAAGTTGCTATTCTTAGTAGCTCCATCATTTATTTGGATCCTAGTGAAATAACCAGTACGGAGACGTAAATACCGACTCACTTGTGATGTTTTTTGCCCTCTCTCCAGACGCTGGTTGCATGTACACGTATATTGTTCCCAAAACTGTACCTCACAGATTCTGCGTACGCAATAGTGAATTTGTCACTATTGGTACTTGGAATCTGTGGTTTCGAAAGAATTTTTATCACCACTATCTTCGAACTCTACAGTTATAAGATGTTTTAGTTTCCGTTACTTCGACTTAAAAATAATTTTTGTGTATCAACTTTCTACATGCTTTATCAATGGCTTTCGAGATGAGTGAGTATCATTTGCTCACGTGACCCGTTTGCGGACTAATTTATCTTCACCTGCGCCTATCTCTCCTCCAGTTACTTTTATTTATAAAGCATTGAAAACTTGATGTTTCAGTTTTTCTGGCCTAGTAGATAGTCGTTTAGATGGTTGAAGAAGCTCAAACGTTGAGTCTGACCAATCCTAAAGAAGCACTTAACGTTAACAGAGTGAAATTTGAATGTACTGTCATTACTTGTCAGGGTGCTAAAAACGCTCTAAGCTTTGGTTCGTTTTCACTAAAGAGAACTTCCATCTGGAATTTTTAAGTCCATAAGTAGGTCTTGGTGGTTAATTGATCTCTGAAGTTAGACGATGTTATTTCCAGAGGTCAATCCACAATAAAAATTGGTGGAAATACAAATGAATAACCCTAGGTATCACTGCTTGTAGTAGGAGATCTATTTAGTTAAACAATTTTCTGATATTTTAGACTGGAATTCCGGCTTCACTCATATTTATCTTAGTTAAATTCCATTTTTCCAATTTAAAATTTCACAGTCTCGTCGGTTACACCTGTTCGATCAAAAAGAAGTCAATTTACTGGACAGCAAAGATCAGTTCTCAAAGTTGCAAGTATGTACTTGTTGTTTTTCTGATTATTCAAACTTGTTTCCCGAATTGATTTCACTCTTCAACGATTCAACTGTATTATTTCATTAATCAAGTTTATAGGTAATAACATTGTTCTTTTTTTTAGTACGTGTATTTTTAGAGCTCGTCGGGACTCAGTGATAGGGTGGGTCATATGCACTATATACCGTCTAACCGACAAAAAACATGTGAATTATTATGAGACCGCGTGTATTTACTAAAAATTTAGGCACTCTAGTTGATAATAGGTCATTAGAGGAATGGGTTGGGAACAGGACAAATGAAGCTCATCGCATCATTGTGGAATAACCATTGATAATTTCTCAATAAAAAATTTATTTTTGGGAACATTTACTGATACAGTACATATGTTGTAGTTGATTGTAAAATTGAATTGTATTATATCATAGTGTTCTAAAATTTCACGTATTAGTCAGATGTTAGTATTTTTAGTTATTATGTTATTAGGAAACCCTCATTTGTTACTTGAGATTTCCGAATATTTTATAATTCATTGCCACTTTATTCTCCAATAGGTCACTCTGTGTCGTTTACAAATACAACAAGATAAAGGAAATGTCAGTCGTGCACAAGATATAGTATGTTGCATGTACACATCGGTTCAAATTTTAATATCCCGTTAGCACGGCGTCACCTATGGCGCAGGCGAGATATCCTTTTGCTAACCAAAGGACGAGTGTACTGTGCAGCAGTTCGCTCCGTTTTACTGTACGGATGCAAGACTTCGCCGTTAAGAGTAGAGGACTTCCGTAGGTTACTAGTCTTCGATCATCGATGTCTCCGAAGCATTGCTCGTGTATCATGGGACAACCGTATAAGCAATGCTGCGTTAGGAAACAAGTTCTGGGTAGGAACGGCAAACCAATAGATGAAGTAATGAAACTTCATCAGTTGAGGTGGTTGGGACATGTGTTACGTATGGCTAACCACCGACTGCCACGACGAGCTATGTTTTGCAGTGTAGGAGTAGATTGGAAGAGAGGTAGGGGCGGCCAGACCAAAACATGGCAGAAATCCATGAAGTCACTGACAAGTGGACTGAGTCATGGGGGTAATTGTCGACTACCTGGTTGGGGTCCGCGAGACGAAAGTCACCGATGGTTAGAAACCTTGATTGACATGGCTGATAATCGTTTGCAATGGCGCAGGTGCATCCACTCTTTGTGTTCTATGAAATTCTAAGCTTCTGCATTCCTCATAATGTCTATCTTTCTCCTTCTAAACTTATCTTACTGAATTATACTTATCGAATCATATCTTCGCTCCCTAATCTTCTCCATTACTGCTTATACTTCTATTATTGCTATCACTGTTGGATTTGAACTGACGATTGCGTCTCTGTGCTGATGAGGCATGGCAACCTGAACTGATGTACTTACATACGAAGTTCTGCGTTGTACCTGTCTGTCTGTTAGCACGGCGATATAAAATTGCCAAGGCTAATCCTAGAGTAATAGAGACAGTAACAGTTAGTGGTAATAGAAAAGACTAGACATACAAGATACAATTCACCGAGAAAATTTAAATTGATGAAATGAGAATGAATTGAAAGAATCAGAATGGATTTGAAGACAATTCACCTGCTTCATTGAAAAAAGATTTCGAATCATGTCGCAGATCCTAGTTCTATTAATTATAATTTTTTTTTCCGTAAAACGACTAGTGAATACTCATTTAATCCTCTTGATACACATACTTAGATATTTCGTTAGGTGAAATAAATTCCGAACATTCAAAGTATACTTCTTGAGGAACCTGGAAAAGAAACTGGGTTAGTAATGGTCTTAGCAACCTAGGAGCGTAATCTCAACCCATAATGCGACTGCTTGAGGCCGGTCACATGGCTTTTATTTTAGAAGCTTGTAATGTGTTAGTTCCTTGATTCAAAAGATCTTCAAACCGGAAACAAGTTCATGAGGTTAAGTGAGATGCGACGTTTTTGGTGTTAACGTTTTCTAACCCTTCCTTCTGTTGTGAGAAAACAACATCTCTGCAAATTCTAGTTGTCCGAAAAAACACCCTACTGCTGTCACACCCCTCTATATTTAGCAGAAGGGCTTGTCTCTCGGACTTCGAGTTGTTGCTTTTCGTCTTACTGTTCTCCAGCCAACCTTCTGAAATAATAGAACCTAGAGAAATAACTGTTCCAGTCAATATAAATCTGTTCGGTCGTTTGAACAAACAACACTGAACATTACTTCAAGGTACCAGCTACAGTTTTAAAGAATAACTTTTACCGTGAATTTTGTCTGTTTTGGGATAATTTCCCGTGCTATTCAAAATACAATACAAAACAGTTTCTTTGTCAGAATAAGACTTTCGAGATTGTTGGATTTTATTAAAATCATATGTATATCTAAGCTGGGCTACCACTGAGAACGTGAAAGCACTTTGCGACCGTTTTGATCTACTATGAGACTACTAACCAGGGCTCGTCCGCGATTCTGTACGTGGAAATCGAACCCTGTCATATCAAAACGGAAGCCAAAGGGATGGTAACTGTGAACTGATTTGTTTGTTTTTTGTATATATGGTTTTATTGTATAATTCCTAAATAACCAGATTATCAGGTTTATGTATTCCTGTGATCAAATGCTTTCTATTAACCCATAAACTGTTATCATACGATTTACTATTCTTGTTTTATTGCTGGTTTACTATTAACTCTTCCATCCCTACACAAAGCCACCTTTTGGCTCGTTCATTCATAGTTTTTATTTTCTACTTATTGTATGATGAGGTCAAGTATGTTTGTATATAGACTAGGTATTTTTAAAATATACGATTCGTATAGTGGGGGTTTGTTACGGACTTCTGAACTCAACGGTTTGTCCAGAGAGAGAATTGTAAATCAATAAGAACTTAGCTGCTGACTAACGTTTATCATTGCAGTATCGTGTTCCGATCGGTGTTTTTTTACGTGATATTAGTCAGCAGTTAAGGATACAATAGGCCTAGGGCCATTTGCTTTTGTTTTCTCATTCGATTTAAATGCTGAGAAGTATCTAATAATGTAAATATTAAAATTTTCAGGCGATGTGCCACGGACTTTTAATAAATTATATTTTCATTTGAATCACGCAGTTGATATTAGTTTTCATACATACAAAATTAGGGAGTTTTCCTCTGCTCTATCGTGTTTACAAAATAGTTGAATTCTTTCTGTGGCTTCGTTTCTTCACATAGATTTTGATCATGCATCAAAGGTCTCTAAGTTCTCTGAGTTAGGTTTTAAACATTTGCTGATTTATACTTAACAGAAAAGTCTTTTTAAAAACCAATTGACGTTTTCATTGTCGTATTGTGGTGCGAGCTACTTATAAGTAGTATATGACGTGAGTGTCAACGTAATGTCTGGCAGCAGAAGATGGGGGAAGATCAAGAAAGGAAGAGTTAGAACACAATGGAATTTGTATGAAACGCATGAATAGTGACAATGGATTGATGTTTTGCAACAGGAACAGTCCAGTTCGATATGATGAACTGATATTTTGCAAATTAACGATTTACGATATGGTTTTCCGATTTTACTGAGTAACTCTGTAATTTTCGTTAAATACAATCCGGTTGCCCCACCTGTGTTCTCGTTCACTACAGTATGTTTTGAGCACGATGGGTAGTACGATGTTGAATTGATTTATAGTTAGCATTTTCTGAATTACGTAGCTAACTTATGGAGAGATGTTTGTTATATCGTAGCGACAAGTGTGTTATCTTTAAAATAAAGACATTGGTTGCCTTACATTATCATAATAAAAGCTTCAAAGTCCTTTGTATTGCATCACATTCGCCTTTTTCTGTGAGGTATAGAGCCAGTTAACGGATAATCAAAAAATATTATGGCTGTTACCTAGTTTATCTCTTTATAATTCCGTATAATACATGTTTTTTTGGGTCAAATTCTGTTTTAATCTATTGATAGGGTCTTAGTACTAACTGCACAACATATGGTCGTGGTTATCTATGGTTTGGTGATTCTTATGGTTTCGCACATCGTGTAGATCGGGGCTTACATGTAACTTCGTTCCAAGCCCATGACAGCTGTATCCACCTAATGCATCAAATGAAAGAACATGATTTTCTCATAACTATTGGTGTAAGTTCTTGTTAAAAACTTGTCTTATATATCACTTTTCCATTACTCACATAGAAGTAAATCCTTCTGCTTCCCAGGTTTAAAAGTCGATTAACTATCCTTGTGATTTGAAGATGTATTTTTTCTTCAAAACTGAGGTTGTTTTATCATGTTTTAGATATTCACCGCTAATGAAAAGGTGTTTATAAGTTTTTTTTTAAATAGGGTTAAACAAACCCTAACTGCTTTTACCACACCAAGTAGTTAGGTCCTATAAAGCATGAAAATGTAGTCCGCATAATTAGCTGAGCTTAATGTTCATTATATATATATATATATATATATATATATATATATAATCTGAGTCTGTGGAGTTTAAGTATCTTTCCAATTGAAAAATTGCACACTAGTTAAAACCTAACTGATGTTTTTTTATCTTCAAATATGGAAACATGAAACTTGGTCTGTGCCCTTCTGTTAGTTACACGCAATTAAAGACCATGAAACATTTTCAAAAGTTTACTGTAAGAGTGAAAAGTTATACGTTTTACTGGAAAGCTGGATATCAAATATTTTCTAGAGTTTTCTGTCCTCGTTCCGCATTGTTAAACAAGGCAAATCGATTTTAAAAATCTATAATTGGTCTATGATTGCGTTCAGAGATTCCAACCTGTTAAATCATCAGTGGTCAATAACGGTGAAATAAGCTGTCAGCATATTTATCACAAATCTAAAATATGTTTATACCTTTTCAATCTTAACATACTTTCACAAATTCTGCATTTTCTTTCTATTCAGGAAGATAAAGCAAAGGAGGTCAATCTAAAAGTATGGAACCTTTCAAAAGTAAGCAAATTTATCCATACACTACTTTGTTAATGGTTTGTGTATAATATAGTGTGTAAATAAAGTACCGATAATATCATAGTATCTCTTGCTGATTTCAAACAATCTGTATCACACAACACAGAATCAAGTCAAGAAACCAATTATAATATGACATGTCTTATCTGTCTTTTATTACTGTTATCCAATTTCAATAATGAAGTAGTGCTTTATTTATAAAGGTACTTGAATTTAAGCTATTGGCTTCTAGATTTAAATCTTTCCACGTACAGCTTAGTTTATCAGCCTCACGTAGAGGGTGTGCTTTAGAGCCGATTACTTAAACCATTGTTTAATTATTTCATTAATCCCCCTTATCACTCAGTTTTTCCTATCAGCTCACTTATAGAGTGATATAGTGTGGACTTGGTATTAATCTATAAACATCAAAATCATTCTTATCAGTTGGTGAATATTACCAAACGAGGGGTTTTTCAGATTTAGGAGAAAATTGTATCTTATTCTTAACGTTTTAATTTCTCTTTTATACCTTGGAAGTATTATTATTATAATTATTTTGATAACTTCATTGTTTTTTGTTTTGATTTAGTGGACAAATAAAATGATACCATTTTGTTGTCGAATTACATCGATCAATCCTTCTGGGCCTCTTCATACCCATGTAAGTTAAAGTAATTGTTTTCTTTTTAGCTAATAATAAACTGTGGTTTTGTGTTGATAGATATCTAAGAAGATATTCAGCTTATCCAAAATCATTTGATTTCATTTTACCGAGCTAGTAACTCTTTGTAGAAGCATAGTTTTTTTCTACAATTGTCATGTATGTAGTTTTCTGATTGAATCGGTACGTAAATACAATTTTTTCTAACACACTTATTCAGGATAAGCAAAATTTCTATTCACATTTCTATAATTAATGACATTCATAAGAAGGCTTCTCGCAAGTCAGATGCGTATGTGTGTTGTGAGGCATTAGAAAAGTATGATATACATCAATATCATTGACTGCCCCTACTGTGGAAAATCAATTTTTGGAGATTCAACTACATTTTATATCACTGTCGCTGTGCTATCTTGGATAGGACAACATTGTTCAAGAGACACTAAGTTTGATTTATTGTCCGTAGATTAAAACCACCATATGACATCTAATATATATCTTCAGATTATACTTTTATTTTACGTCCTCGTCGAGCTATGTTTTGCGAAGAAGGAATAGGTTGGAAGAAAGCTAAGGGCGGCCAAACCAAAACATGGCACAAATCCATGAAGTCACTGACAACTGGATTGAGTCATGTTGCTAGGTGTCGACTACCTGATCGGGGCCCGCGAGATGATAGTAATCGGTGATAAGAGATGCTGAATAACATGGCTCAAAACTGTTTGCAATGGCTCCGGTGCAGTCATTCTTTGTGTTCTATCAAATCCTGACTTTCAGAGTTCCACATCACCTTTATCTTCTTCTATTTAAGTTTATTTTACCCGATTACTTCTAATACTTTTACTAACTGTACTACTATGGGATTTAAAGTGACAGTTACATCTCTGTGCTAATGTGGTATGGTAACATGAACTGATGTACTTACGTACGATGTTCTACGTTGCTGCTGGATTGATTGATTGATTGATTACGTCCTATACATTCCAAACATTATCGATAACAATACGAGACAAACAATTCCTGATATTCGATCAGACTTAGAAATCCTTTTACGCCCTGAGCACTGAATAGTGTTAAGCGTGTAAAAACACTGTGTTAGCTACATTGGTGTCCTTTGTATATGGTCCTCAATAAGTGCTTGATAGAAAATCATTGTATAAGGTTTTGGGAATCTTAAATCCTCGAATGTTACGTGTTATAGAAAAATCGGTCTTAAAATTCATATATTGGAGTAAAGAAATTTTCGTTAATTGATTATTAATGTATTTAAATTATATTGTTCTATTCAATGTAAAGTTAATTAATTGATATCCAATGTATTTTCATTCTATTGTTTTATTCACTGTAATTTTGTGTTCAATTAACGATCGCTTAGTTGATACGTTTTGTAATTAATAAATATTGAATTCGATCTATATATATGATTGAATTAATTCTTCAGAGTTATGGAGATTAGCGCTTTTTTTCATATTGAAATTATCAATCAATTATTGTTAGACCAGCATTAGAAACCTGGAGGATCTGGACGGCCGTTTCGTCCTGGTGTGGGACTCATCAGCAGTGCGCATCTGCAGGATTTAAACCCAGGACTTTTGGTCTTGCGCGCGAACGTCTAACCTCTGGACCACTGGACCGGCATCCAACGGTGTTAATGTTTAACTCTGATCAATCTGCAGATTTTGCACGACCTCACCCATTTGTCTTTGGTAGTTACTGCCTACACCCGACAGGGTTGAACTCCGTTGGTCACTGCTGCATGGTGCATGAGTTGTGGATGATCACTGTTGATGAATTAATTCTCTCAATAAATATTCTACACAAATTTTATCGTATGGAGTAGTTAGGGGGTGGCTAGGATAGAAGAGAGCTGTTATATCCAATATCAAATTTTTCATTGAACTGTATGCTTTGGTGCCATAAAGTTTAAATTCCTATTACTTTTCTATCTTTATGTTTTAACATCAAACTTCTTATATTGTTTCATTATTTCTACAATCAAAAGGTTACGTGTTTAGCTGTAGACGAAGGTCTTCAATATATGGTTTTGGGTTATGTAAATGGTATGGTCCAGTTATTCAAAGGAGATATCACTCGCGAAAGGTTAGTTATTTTCTGTTAATTTCTTGTTCAAGTGAATCTGTTTGTTTAGAAAGAAATATATCAAATTAAGTAAATTAACACTGAGACTCTTTTCATCTATCTTTAGTCTATCAGAGACAGTGTATTGTAAACTTTCCAGTATAAACATACTTGGGTTGAAAGTTCTAGTGTTTTAGATCAAAAACAATAAGAGTAGTCAAAACCTATCAATATATCAAATTATTTTCAACAATATTCGCAGTATTAAAGCAATATAACTTATCAGTAATTGATTAAATCTTTTGACATTCTTCATATTCTATTCATTGACATTTTGTTTTTTGTTTTAGGCAGTGTAAACGTTCTATTCTGTATGAATTTCTATGCCCTGTTACAGGGTTAGGTTTATACGTCCCAAGTCATCAGCAGCAAAATAAACAAAATTCTGTAAATAATAATCCACCTTCCAATATTAACCAATGTTTCGACCCTGTTGTTTTCGCAGCTTCAGAACAAAGCTTAATGAGTTTTGTACTTGGTCAAAGAGAGAGAATTAAATGTAAGGTAGGCTCATTACTACTGATTTTGCATTAGTTGGTTGTAAATTTTTTCTTTCTCACTTAAATGGTTTGTTCTGTTAGTTTTTGATAAAACACAGGTTCTGGTACGGATCTGTATTGATGCAGTCTGTTAAACCTCATCCTAACACAGAAAGAAAAATTGTAAGATGAAAAAGGAAGTAGACGAAATTAGCTACTGGAAATCATGAATTTTTTAAATTTCGATGGTGGTTAGCAGTGTGATCCACTACTCACGTTCCGTTTTATTTTGGACTCCTCAGTTACACGTAGCGATTGATTCCCAATCGGGACAAAACTCATCCAACTTTCTGCTAGTAACCACTAACAGACCTCAATAAAGTATCTATGGATATCTGGAGATACCGATGCACATGTGCAAACTGATCAATCACAGTCCTTAATATCACTTACAATATCGTTAAGTTAATTGAAAAGGAATTAACAAAACTGAGAAATAATTGAAAGTCTGAATTAAAACAAAACTCAACGAACAAAATGCAATTGCATCATTCTTATAGATCTCTAATCGTGTCACCCAACTTCTTCTCTCTGAATAATATTATCATCTTAAATGCTAATTCTATAGTTCTTTTTACAACTAAAATCATTGTTGCATACGCAAGACCCGTTAATCTAAATGAATGATATTTTCTGGATCATAGATATGAATTCAAATCATGCTTTGTTACAACTTATGTTGTAATACATAAATAATATGTTATTTTAAATGTGATATTTTTTACGGGGTTGTGAAGATTGTTAAGTTACACATATGAAATCATGAATCGATCAATGTTAGACCACCATTAGAAACCTAGAAACCCAGGACGAAATGGCCGTCCAGTGCGCTTACAGGTTTCTAATGGTGGTGTAACATTGGTCGATTCATGATTTCAAATGATATTTTGTCACCAGTATGATGTTGTTGAACTTGTTTACGTGTTACGTTGATATTTTCTGTCGAAATTCTGTCTGAAATTCGACTACATACTTTGGTCAGTACTATGTTATGTATATTTTCATTTAAATATTTGTAGACTGTTCTAGACCGATTTGGTGCACGACCTCATTGTACAACTATGCTACTTACTGATGATATTACCGGAGACAGTCCTCAGTTTGCTGTGGCATGTTCAGATGTAAGTTTGTAGATTGCTATTTGAAGAAAACCCACAAAATCCGTTATTTTATAGCATAAAATAAGCTGATTATGTTAGTTAAGCCTAATCGTATTAGGGTGATGGGCCATTTATGTTATGGTCATGCTTGCAAGACCTAATAACTACATATATATATCTGTTAAGTTCTTCACAGTGTTTGTATTTCTTTTTAAACATTTACTTAATACACGTTGGTCTTTCCACATACAGTTAAATAAAAACTGAATAATGATAGGTAGAAAAAGAGTTGAATAGGTGATTTTAGCCAAGATTATGTAGGTTAAAGGGATATCAACGAAATTCTGAACTCATATATATACACATATACAAATTAATGTTGCACAGTACACTTTTTTTTCAAAGGCTATATACTTCTACAATTGGGATGGCAGAGGACCTTGTTTAGCTACAGATGGTGAAAAAATTGCTTTAGAAACGTACAAAAATTATTTGATTATACTGAAAAATACCGGGTATGTTGTTGTTTAAATGTTTCGTTGGTTTTATTTATTATTATTATTAATATTGCCTATCCAACACTATTTATTTATTCACAATGTTAAATAACAGCTGGTAGAGTAAAGTTTCACAAGGTGTATATGTCAATGCTTTCAATGTTTTCTAGTGTAGTAAGTTTTAAATTACCGAAAAATTGAGTTTCGTATTTTCAATAACAGTCTGTTTACTGTCAGAAATTAATGTTAAATTACCATCTGAGATTTAAACAGCCTATCTGAGCTGTATTTACAGACTTTATTTTATGCATTCAGTCAGTCCACGTTGCAGCTGACTGACTGACTGGATGTCTTATACGCAACGTAAATCCTGACATGCACATATACATCGGTCCGAGTTGTCACACGAATTGAGAACAGCGAAAAACCAAATTAGTGGAGGAAGTAACAGTATCAGTGGTAGTAGAAAACTCTAGACATAAACATTATGATCTGAGAAAAAAACTTGAATTCGTGTAGAATCTATTGAATTATTATTATTATTATTATTGATTTTGTTCTTTAATCACTGAATAACTAGATTGCCATGTGTATGTATTCCATTCATCATAAGTTACAGTTGTACGATTTATTTTTCCTAATTTATTGGCAGTCTATTATTTAGTCTTGCCTAACCAGGTCTGTTTGAAGTATAAGCTGGTAGAGGCCGGTTTGTATTTTGACATCGAGACTAGGGATAAAGACATAGCTACCGGCTCAAAGCCACTTAGTTCTGGTTTGGGCGTGTAAATGGTCAAGTTAGAAACGAAGCTATATAGTGAATAACAAACCAAAGTTGGAATGGGATTCCTATCAGTAACTGGGCATGTGATTTTGGTCAGTGGGTTTCAAGACATAACAATTGTCATTTTTAAATTCAAGTTTTAAAGAGAGACAAAGAATGAATATATCTGCGCCATGGTAAGCCATTTTGAGCTGTCAGTCAGCGTCTCCAACCACTGGTTGCAACAATCCCATTGAAGTTATTTTTATCGGAATAACTTCTTAAGATACAGCTTTGTTTCGATCATCGACTTGTCTCTATCTAGTACTGCGACTCCAACACTTAGTTGTATGATTTCTAGTTTCAGTTGAATTAGGAATTTCTCCGATATCTACAATGTTCTTTGTCAATAAATTTATGGTGTTAACTCAGTTAATAGGACCGAAATCTGCATTGTTATTCACATTTGATAATCAGTTAGGTTTTTAGTTTAAGATCAACCTCGTTTATATTTGGTGCTATAAATTAATCTTCTAAATACTGTATATTGTAAATCACCGTAGGTATTTTTTAGCAATAGATTTATGCGTATATTTTTAACTTTAGCATTATCTAGTGTCAAAATTTATCAACTACATCATTCTTACGAAAGATGTATCATTTAAACCGGTGGTCATATTGGATTTAATTACATTCACTACTAAACATAACCCCCTGAGTTATGAATCTTCTACCCAATTTATACATTTGTTCGTGAATCAAACACCTAAGCTCTAGCAGTCGTGACTTTTTTTAACGAGAACGATTTAGACTTGTTCGGTTTGATGCTATCATTATTGCATATCAGACTTTAAATTTTTATGGAATACCTTGACTAACCCCAGGTAGATGATAATGTTAGTGAAAAGCCAGATATCGAATGCAAAACGGAGAGATTGTATTTCATGCAAGTGTTCAGTAAGCATGAGCTTATTAACATTCATTTAGACTGATCGGATAAATCAACAGATCTATTTAGCACATTTAGCATTGTGGTATATACTACTTACAACGTCTCTTATAAGTAGTATACAACGGTGACGCACAGAAGTTACTGCTGAGAATTGTCGGATCCGGATGTCTAGTGTTATTGAAATGTTTCAAAAACTAACAGACATATGAAGGAATACAGCCGATAATCTGCTTTTTTCGCAATCAAAAGTGTGAAGACAAGGTGTGCACACTTTGACAGTAAACTGTCTTCTCCCATCGGGTCACATCAGAAGACACTTGTGATATAAATGACATCTACTTCAGTTTAAACAATCTGTGTAGTTTCACTAGCCCTCACACCAATACTTTACCCCGAACTACATGCTAAATGAATTCATATATTGTTATTATTATTATTATAACACAAAGTTTTATACTATACGCGAACTTAATCAAAACAGCTCTTTCACACACACAAACATGAATAACGTTTATGTGCCTATCTTTTTTTGCTTTCTTTTGTCTGTAGGAAATCACTAGTCAATTCCTATAATCCATTTCTAAATTTATCACATAATAATAAATCATTGTCATCTTCACTATCCTCATCGCCATCGTCAACAGCAGCTGCAACAACAGTGACTACAGGAACAACACTATCACCTCCACTCCCATCATCTCAATCATTTAATTATATCACCTCGGGTACAATTGTCATTCAAGATTATAATAATAAATTTGTTGCTGGTGAATTTCATTTCAATTATTTTCAAGCATTATTCATTGAATGGAATGGTATTTATTTAGTCTGTGGAGATGAATGTTTCAATCAATCAACGAAGGAGATATTCAATAATAAAGATGAAAATATTGTTGCAACAACTTCGAAAGTGTGTGAAATACTGTTTTTTTTGTTTCTTACTCAATTTCATTTTGATTTTCATTTCATTGTCAATATTGATCACAAACTTTGGTTTTCATGTGTACTTAGCTAGCTGAGTTAGGATGCAGAGACCCTAAATGACATGGCTCAAAACCGTTTGCGATGGCGTAGGTGCATTCATTCTTTGTGTTCTCTCAAATCCTAAACTTTTTAATTCTTCATCACTTCATCTTTATCTTTCTAAGTATATTTCACTAGATTCTACTTCTTGAATAATATCTTCTAATCTTAACCTCTCCGACTACTGCTAATACCTGTACTACATCAACTACTATGTTATTTGAATTGACAGTTACATCTCTGTGCTCACGTGGTATGGCAACATGATCGATGTACTTATGTACGAAGTTCTACGTTGCGATTGATTGATTGATTGATAGGATGCATTAAAATCAATACATATGATGTGAATTTTATTAGGATTGGAAATTTGTTAAGATTTTTTTGTTTGAAGACAATAAACAAGATGTTCGTTCGTCAATTAAAGCGTGGGGGGGAGTACACTCTTCGGTAGTTTATTCTACCTTACTCTCTTTCTGACTGTGGAACATGTTTTGTAAAAGTACGAAACATGTAGGCTTTTTGAATTTTGACACGTGTCTTCAACGCATTCCTCGCTTCCTGTGGAAGACAGGGTAAACTGTGTAGTAGTTAAACGTGGGGTACTATAAGAAAATGGCATCTAGGTTAGTGCAATGATGAATCTTCATCAACTGAGATGTTTAAGACACATTACCTATGTCTAACTACCTCCTACTCTCACGAGCAATATTTGCTGGAGTAGGAGTACGTTGAAAGAAAGCTGGGAGCTATCAAACTAAAACTTGTCATTGGTCTAAAAAATCATTATCTGTTAGTTTGAGCCTTTTTGACAAATGCAGACTTCTTAGTTAGAGTATGCTAAATAACCACCATCAGAATTGTTCTTTAATATCCTCATTGTTATCGTTTGTGGGCGTATAGTACTGAATGATATTCATTGTAATGACCTCTTTCTTTGCTTTGAAGTATGGTTTGACGATCCTGGGTCCATGAGACTCCCATTCTATCAATGCTTTTTCTGCTTGTTTGGACAGCATCAGTTCAACTACTTGTGTGTGCGAGGCATTTTCTTTTTCATGACCGGAATATAGCAGCATCTCTTCTGAAGCTAGTCTTTTTGTCCAAGTTGCGTCCACTGTGTTTCATTGATTCCAAGTACCACCAGGTTGTATCTTTTCATTCCTGCAGCAACTTTGATAACTCTTCCGATCCCCCACCTCGTAGTAACATTCCATGTACCTAAATTATTGCTTTGGTTTTCATAAGAGGCATCGGCCTCGTGACTTCTGAAGAAACCTGGCCTTCAGCATAAGACGTAACAACTCTTTTAAATGAAGATCTGACTCCGAGAGCAGAGTTTCAACGGTTTGAGTTATTTTGTCTACTTAGCGTTTTCTTCGCAAGTCAGTTTTCTACGAGTTAGGGTCGCTAAGCTGATGCCCAACCTTCCTTTTTCCGGACTTGGGATCGGCAGTAACCCCAAACGGTCTTACGATGAATTTCGCACTGAAAAAAAATATTAGAACCATGTGAATAATTATCAAAACACAATAGAATAACATACTGAAGCGAATAAGAGTCTTATTTTATCACAATAGATAAAATGTTAAAGTGCACGATTATCAAATTGAATTACTTTCTTCTTTCCACTTTAGTTTACTGAATTTCATATTGACTTTATTTCAGATGATTTGTTTAACTGAAAAAGATACTCAAATTAAATTGGATATGTTATTTTCAAAAAAAAATTTTAATTTAGCTATAGAGTAAGTCAAACACGTGATTGTGTCGAATTATTATTATTATTATTATTATTATTATTATTATTATTGTAACTATTTTCAATATTTCCAACATATTACTCATGTCAGTTTGAAACAGCAACCAGCATTCAACATTAGACATAATCAATGGAAAAAGTGATCAATTCAACATTACCGAACAATGATCAACTCATTTATCGATTAAATCAGAGTTAACATCCTGTTTATCAGTATGTAATGAAGAAAGTTTGGCGTAAAACTAATAATAACTCATAAGTAACACACTTCAATCATATATATGTTACAACATAAGTACGCATACGCGTAATTAATATATGTGTATTGTTTTACTTAATAGAGGTCTACGTGTGTACAAAAATGACTAGTATTAATAAAGCACTGGTGTTAAACTTGATGTTTGCATAAAGACAAGAAATTATGAATTTAGGATGTTTGCAACTGATGAAAAGGCATAAAGAAAAATTCTTCCATATATTCTGTTGATTTTCTATAGTTAAAGTCCATTGTTCAACTTCAAGAAAAAATAATTGTGAATGAAACAGCCTACCAAGTATCAAAACTAGATTGACATTGAAAATATTGACTCAATAGCTTTGTTCTCTGTAACAAATATTTTGAGATATTCAATATATGAAACACTGATTTACCACATACTGGCTGACGAAATTGATGTGTTTGAAATATTTAAGAATTAATATCGATTCATAAGTTATTCCCCTGAATCCTAGATTATGATATCTCTCAGTTGCATAACTATGACTAACTGAAGCCAAATCAGATTTTGCTAACCCAACTAATAAGTCATAGCAGTTTAATTAAGATTTGAATGCTAAACTCCAGGAAAAATGCTTTCAGTCAAACCGAAAACTTTACAGATATTCATTAATTAAGATTGCCATATCGTTCAACAGAACGTAGAAAATTTTAAAGTGCAAGGAAGTTATAGTATAAACAGTAATCATCCTCACTATTAGGTATCGGCTTAGAGTAAGTGATAGTTCGGGTCTTGAACTGCACTCATTTGGTATCTTGTGGACACAAGAAGGAGACATCCATCTCTGAAACTATCATTAGTGTGTTTTCAGACATAAATCTGTGCTCCACTCTGCATTTGATTGATAATTACTTGTTGGTAATTATACAGAAATCTCACACAAACAAACGTGATAATCTGCGGATTTACTCAAATGCATATTTCTGATGAATTGATTCCCCAATACATTAATTGTCTTGTCAGATTGTTCGTCTGCCTGTTTGATAATCTGCTCCTGAACACTATCCGTCATCATCATAAACCACATTAATTTAATTTGCTTATCATTTAATCTTCCAAACCATATGTCGTTCTTCAAATAGTTCTTATCGGACGAATGGTTATGCAAAATTTTTGACTATACTACAGTAAAGAAATTTAGATTATAGCACATTCGAAACATTAAGCGATAACTGATAAACTTTAATCTATAAGGTGGTCAATATAATAACATTTATTTACCCTTTTGATATTTGGCCATTGTCCACCGGCTTCTTTTGTGGCCGGAAAAACATAAGCACACGAACTATTGAAAGCATACTTCGGGCTTCTCTTTATCAACCTTGCTTTCGAGTTCCATGTACTGCTTCCATGTAATCTAGGAATGTAAGTTAATATATAAATATAAAACGTTTTGGAAAAACTTTATGGCATCTGCAACTTTAGCCAACATTGTCTATAGTTGGATCTCGTTATACCTTCAAATATATCACTGATATCGGCTAATACAGAGTTTTTTGAATTTGTTCCATTTGTCTAAAGAATAGGGTTGTCCATGAAACTGTACAAAACATATCAGATAGTTTTTCCCCATACTCTTTGACACCATCCTGTGCAACACATCTGACAAATCTCGGGTGCCAGCACACTGATTTAGCTAAACAAAACATTCCAGTTTCTAGTTTAGCAATTTAGCATATCATTACAAAAAATAGGTAACTATGACAGGAAGTATACTTTGACCCAATAAAACACGTGAGTTGGCAACAAAAATTTCACCGATCATTTAATACGCCCCAGAAATTACGATAACCTGGCGCATTAAAACCTTTAAATCATTTCCCACTTTACTATATGAGGTCAACATTTGAATCTATAATTTTGTTTCAATATCAGTAACTTATCGTTTAGCGATGCATGTCACTTCTGAAGTACCAAGTGTTGAGCTTTTCAATTTTTTTCAACTGTTTGATTATTATTCTTATTCCACTGTCCATGAAGTTAACTAAAAATCAAAGCATATCAGCATAATTATGTAAATTAATTTTAGTAAATATAATTTATTTCAGTAAAAGCTAGTAATCTGGATTCTTCAACACCTCTAGTTTTGTCTTTCTAAACTTATCTCACTGAATCATACTTCTTGAATAATATCTTCTAATCCTAACCTCTCCGATTACTTCTAATACCTTTACTATCTCTTCTACTATTGGATTTGAATTGACAATTACATCTCTGTGCTAATTTGGTATGGCAACATGAACTGATGTACTTACGTACGAAGTTCTACGTTGCATCTGACTGACTGACTGAAAAGCTAGTAAATTGAAGTAATTTTTTTTACTTTCAATTTAGATTAGCTAGATCTCAACATTTTGATGAAAATGAATTGGCTCATATCTATTGGCGATACGCTGATCATCTTTATAAGTAAGTTTTGTGTAGTTTGTTGATGAAATCATTTTTCATCACGTGATTTATCACCCGATACAAACTTTTGTTTTCAATCTCACATTTGGTTCATTTGTCCTCAAAACGGATTATTTTAAATTTAAAATATCGTTACTAGATCCCATAAATTCCTATCACAGGATTAGATATTTTCAGCTTTCATCAGTATATAGTCTTGTTGTATTTGTGATCTCATTTACTAACAGTCATTTGGTTGCGTTAAGTTTACGCAAGCGTGTTATTTCATGAGTTTTAACTTTGGTTTTGTTGTAACGCTGGCTTAAATAATTCCCAGCTTAATCCTATTGCTTAGTATTCTCTGACCACAATACACTGGACAAGTTCCAAAGAATCAAAAACACGGTGGAACAGGAAAAGATTATAGTCCAAATAGCAAGGTTAAATAGAAATACGAAGCCGAAGGCGAAAAAGAAACAACGTTAGATTCTTTATAGTATTTACATGAGAAGCTTCTGGATAGTAATTCACGTGATCGACTGGATTAGATTTAGCCAATCGGAGTGTAGCTAACAACACGAGAATTTTCTGCCTAGTTCTCCGAGAATCGATCAGTCGCTGATTGAATAGGAAATTAGCCAATCAGCGCGCAGCAACGTAGTCATGCTTTAATTCCATCTATGTCCCACTAACAGGTTTCTATATATTTCATCGACTTAGTTATCCTTATTTTAATGAAAAGCTGATCTGTCGGAGTAATAATGCGACCTTTGTAATCCGAAGATCATTCCCATGACTCAAAATCATTGGCAGTGGCGCAGATGCATCCACTCTTCGTGTTCCCTCAAATTCTAATCTTCTGAATTTCTCATGATCGTTTTTTCTTTCTTTGAGTTTTTCCACTGGATTATAATTCTTGAATAATCTCTTCGAACCATAATCTTTCCTATTACAGCTAGTACCTCTAATACTTCTAATACAGTGGGATTTCAATTCACAATTAGATCCTCTGTGTGCTAATGTGGTATGGCAACTTGAACTGCTGTACGTACATATGAAGTTCTACGTTGCAGATGACTGATTGACTAACCTTCCCTTATGTTTTATAATATGACTATCAAATATTAATCAACTCATTTTCCTGTGTATGTGTGTGTGTGTACTAAAAGCACTGTTTATTTTTGTTACTTTTCAGTCAAAAGGATTATGATGCAGCTATTCGTCAATATATTAAAACAATCGGTAAACTTGAAGCATCCTTTGTGATACAAAGAGTAAGTATGTTTAATATTTTCATGCTTCCAGTAGTGGTACGAGTTAAAATTTGGCTTAAAATACAATTTAAACTAAGTACTTCACTACTAAATGACTATTAGATCAATGGATTGAATTGGAAATATCTGTTCGCATTGAATTTTTTAATAGTTACCGCTTCATTATGGTTCATTTAATTACAATAATCATTTACTTCAGACCATGCTGGTTCGAATTCCTCTAGCTCTCCTATTATTAGAAAGGACTGAGAGAAAAGTGATGGAATCACAATTAGTTACTACTGTACATATAAGTCTATTTATTGTTCAAAAGATAATCCATAATAACAACCATTTCAATAAACTCTTTTTCCCCTTTTAGTCAATATTCATTCTTAGAAATTCTATTTTAGTCTTTGCGAAAAGACTTATTTGAGAGTTCACACATTCAAACTATACATTTCATTATACTTAATAGCTCCCATAGATAACAGTAAAATTTGGTGATGTTATGAGCTACACGATCAAATGAATAAATCAGACTAGATTGTCTGTACGAAACATCACTACACTTCTCTGTTTGCTTTTTGTTGAAGTGTACCAAACCTAAAATGAAACGTACAGACTGTATTTACAACTTCCTATGCTTATTCTCTCCAATTCACTTAAGTATTTTATTTCGTATCAAAAGGTGATGACTCAGTTGCTTATTCATTATGGAGGTTGAACGGCGTATAAATTTGCTTTAGCATACGTTTCCTTACCGCATTAACATGACAAGATGAAATTAACAAGACGACGATTAGTAAAGGATTCGAAATTATGTAGTAGCGATGCTAATAAGAAAGAACAAGCATGGGGAAAATATTTATAAAATTCATAATGGATAGGTATATGTGAAGGGATAATTGTGTTCATTATCTAAAATGAAATGAAGACTAGATGCATGTAATCCTTTGTGACATATTTTGAGTCATTTCACACAAAACCTACAACCGTTGATCGCGATTGTCTCTATTACTTCCATGGGGTTATGTCAGTTTTCCGTTTGATCGTTCATAATTGAAACGATAACTACCCGACCGTAGCTGCTAACATGATGTGGTGGTCTGGTTTGCCTATCATGATGACCCAGCCGAGCTATATTGGCTGGAATATATGTTTCTGAAGGTTATATCATGCCAGGCAGGTCTGAGGGCGAAGTCGTACTGCTGACTGTAGAGGGGTATGACAGCAGTGATGTGTTTCCCTTGGACAACTAGCAGCATCTGCAGCGATGCTGCCTTCTCACAAGGAAGGAAGGGATTAGAAAAATTCTACCCTAAAAATGTAACACCTTGCTTTACCTCACGGATTCCCGTCTCCGACGGTAAGGGCTTTTAAATAAGAGTGGAGCTTATACTCAAAAAGCCTTTCATAAAAAAGCTGTACGTGACCGGCCTCAAGCAGTCGTCCCTTGGGTTCTGCGGTCACTCTCCCATATCTCTACTACCAATACTAATCTACCTTTCTTTTCAGGTTCCTCATGAAACACCCTAACATCTCTCTTATCTCAATGACTAATTCTTTTCACATTCTTCGGTCATCCCGAACTACTAATTCGAACGATGCGAGTTCACGAAACGTTATTCCTGGTCTCCTGAAACCCCGTTCTCGACTACATCTTGGAGCTTTTAGTGTACGGACATTGTGTCAAATAGGGCAACAGGCCTCATTAGCTGGGACTTAAAAATCTCGCGCCAAAGATGTATCCTGCTTTCCCTAAACGCGCATACAGGATCCTAGTAAAATCATCAATTTGATTTCACCTAATGCAGATAGAAAAACAACACGGTTTACACTTCGTGTTTCTGGTAGCCCTGATGCTGCTTCTAGGGGCCTCGCTGGTCTAGGTATAGCATTGAGTCATAGGGCAGAACTATCTCTCCTAGATTGAATCCCAGTAGATAGTCGCTTGTGTGCTGTCCGACTAAGCGGGACAGTAAGGACTCGGAAAGATAGGGACACCCGTCGTTGCCTCTTCGTCGTATCTGCTTACGCTCCCACTGACTGCAGTGCAGACGAGGTTAAAGATGAGTTTGACAGAAAGCTTTCGGACCTCCTCTAAAACGTTAGGCGCTCTGATGTAGTAATAATGGCTGGTGACTTTAATGCTCAAGTAGGTCGACTAAGTGAAAATGAAAGACTACTGGGTGGATGTTATGGTATCGCGGCTCAGAGAACAGACAATGGTGACTGTCTGTCGCAACTGTGCTCATATAACCACCTATTTCTAGCAAATACTAACTTTAAGCATAAGGAAACGATAACTAAGTGGGTAGTCTTTTAATAAATAATCACCAGGCTACTAATTCTATATCTAATTTACTTTTTTCAGTCTGGTAATTCTATTTGGTTGTTTGTCAGGAAGCATACGACATTTGCTACAGTCAATAAGCCTCCTTATTGTTACTTCATGATACTGATTATTTTAAGAATTATCTAACCAATATATAATGTTACGATTTCTAGAAACCTCTGCTGAATCATTTTTCATTTTTGGTATTTCTTTTCCCACTAATCTTTTACTATTCTTTGAATTTTATTTTCGAACAGTTTCTTGAGGGTAGTCATATCATACAGTTAACTACCTATTTAGAAGCATTAAAAGATCGGAACTTGTCAACAAGTGATCATTTAATTTTACTTCTTAACTGTTATTGTCGTTTACAAGATGTTGATAAAATAGAACAATTTGTTAAAGTAAGCTGAAATGCTTTTCAACTCAATTTTTTTTCTATTGTTCTATGAAATTTAATATTATAGAAATTACAATTTGGTAATCTCAAAACTAAAACCTCTTAACTTATAGTATATGGGAGTTCAATGGAATAGTTGGTAGATTCTAATAAAAACAAGTTTTGTTTTCTTGAATTCGTATTGAATTGGCTTGATCAAGCTATTCGTTTGCGGAAATGAATCTAGTCACTGGTCTATACATTGAACAACTTTTTCACTAACAGTTTATTTTTCAATGAGAATGAATTTTAACACTTTAACTGTTTGAGAATGCAAAATTCATATCTTTAAAACATACATATCATTAGTAGGAAGATGCTTTGTTCAATCCAATTCATTCTCAGTTTCATTGAAGTAATCATTAATGACAATAACATGAACACTGAATGGGTTATTTTGTGAGACACTTATTTTTCGCATGTGCGTCTACATATTCAATGTGAACACCATTGAAGAAATACTTTTTATTTGTTGTTTGCTGTTATCGATAAAAACCACTTCATAGTGTATGAAGATGTGAAGTTTTGCTGTCAAGATAAGATCTGTAAACAATGTGAGGAAGTCGAACTCCATAAGTGTTTGCATGAATGTGTCAGTATTGATAACAAATCGTTTGGACATTTTGCAAATGTTACTTAGATTGTTTACAAGCTGAACTTTGTATACTTTGAAACATTTAGTCCTTGAATTCAGTAACAGCCAATCTTCGTTTTCTGTCATGCAAGAAGTTAACATTTAACTTTTCCACTTCAAACTAATCAACATGGACCTTTGCTAGTTGGGATGATATTTATTTAATTTGACCAACTATTGTTTTTTTTTTTTTGATTGATCTAATTTCGCTCTATTAACATTGAAACGATTTAATTGTATTCACCATTTTCTTCTTAAAAATTACTATCTACATATTTATATATATAGAAACCTATAAATACTATGTTAGACGTAACATCAGCTTTGCATGTTTTAAAACAATCGAAATATATTAGCGCTGCTGTTAAATTGGCTGAGAACACTAACCGTTACATAGATTCTATTGGTTTGTTAATAGAAGATTTAAATGATGGTAAATCAGCTATTCAAATGATCAATAAATTGAATTTTGATGATGTAAGTTATGCGATAAATGTGTTTATCTATGTTTTCAATCTGTTGAAATCAAATTTTCTGTTTTTTTTTAATTTGTTTCATGAATGATTTTCACTACGGGTTGTTATGAGTCGGCGTTCCATTGAAATGCTGAGGCTACTTAAACATCAGTTTTTGGGGTATGAGGTTTCTATGGTGAACATACAGACCCTCTGGGAATTGAACTTGAGTACCCTAATGATCTTTTCATTAGCATGTACTCTTAAGACCATAAATTTGTAGTTTGTAATGTGTGTACTTTTGTGTCGAGCCCACAGAGTTAATTATTGGTAAAATAGAAAAACCATATCGTCAATCGTTATTTTGCAAAATATCAATCCATCATATCGAACTGGACTGTTCCTGTTGCAAACATCAATCCATTGTCTGACATTTCACTGTTCATGCGTTTCATACAAATTCCATTGTGTTCCCACCCTTACTTTCTTGATCTTCCCCCATCTTCTGCTGCCAGACATTACGTTTTTACTCGCGTCATATACTACTTATAAGCGCGCACCACAATTCAACTGATTCCGTATTCGGCTTCTTACTACCTCCGTTGCACAAAGTGGGTTAGCCTAAGTATGATATACGGAAACTGAAAGGGAAATCCATTCTATGGCGTACTCGAACTATTTCGAACTACACAGACACTTAAAGTACTATTGTTCATATTTCCAGTTCCAGTAAGTTATCGTCTACTTCTATCGGCATCTACTACTTCACGCCCGACATGGATGAATTCGATCATCATCCTCTATTAACAAGAATTCGGAGGGCTCATCTTGAATCAGGTGACTAGTGAACGCACAATTATGTTATTTTTCAGAGGCTTTCATTGGAACTTACTAATGGCTTTGAACGATTGTCACACTAAATCCTTATTTGAATGGAGTCGGAAAGGTGAACCTAGTTCAGTGAACCTTGATTAATTTGTGAGTATTCATTAAGACGCTAGTGTTACAGAAAGTCTAATTTTAATACTTCCCAACTTATTCAAGTCTAAATTGTCATTAAAGTATCAGTTTGTCTATTATGAATGATTGCACAGGTTAATTATACCTTGCTGTGTTATAGAAAAATTAGATAATCACTAAATGAGATGTTGATGTTATATTAATCGACCAGAAATTTCTTTTAAGCAATTGAGTAATTTTCTTCTAATTGAAGCTGTATATCTACTTCAACATGAGTTGTTTGCTGATTTTGAGCGTAGATATTAGTTATTGGCTCATACGAAACCTCTGATTTTTATTTTTAAAATAAGTGACAGTATTTCACTTATTTATTTTTTCAGTTTGATTAGTCATCAGTTGCTATCTTTAAACGTTTTATGGTGAGGATTCTGCTGTCAATTACAATGTCAGTTAGCTGGTAGTGTGTGTGTGTGTGTGATTATAGTCCAGTAAAGTAATTTGACAATAACTTTTAAAATAACTCCATTCGTAAGTGTTATCAATAGCCTGAATAATTAGTGTTTAGTTTATTCAAGACATTAAAAAAAGTATAAACCATCTCCTTATTGTACTGAACTTTTTGTAAAATCATCATTCTCTATTTACACTGAACATTATTGCCAGTATTCGCAATTCATTTCTTCACTATTCATTTCATTCCAGGCATTAAAATCCATCAGTGAATATGGACATCAGTTAATCACTCGTTGTCCTGAAGAAACAGTTAAGATTTTGGATAAATTATGTGCTCACCCAGGTAGGATTGATGCTTTTTTGTGCATTTGAATATCACCATTTCTCATGTTATTGTGCGTTCTTAGTAATTTTTTTCGCTCCCAGTTTAAGAACTCTGTACTCACAACTTTTGTCATCTGTCAGAATATATATTTAAATAGTTTCCTCGAAAGTTTGTAGCTGATACAAGCTTTCCGCGTTTTTTCGAACCTAATTGTTGGGGACGTTAGATCTTTAGAACTTACTTAAAAAAGGGTCCTAATTTCGGGTTTTTTTATGTTTTTGCGCATAATTCACTTAGTTGACCTTCAGCTTATATTTCCCACTCGGAAAATCCTTGACTGTCATTATGGATTATTTTAGTTTCGCTATTTTGTGGTTCTCCTAAGGACGTCTGTATCTTTGTATAAATAAGCTTGATTTATGTGCTCAGACTCCTCGTATTTTCTTGGTGCTTGTAGAATACATTCTCTACGTCTTATCAAGACTTCTTGCTTTTGTTAGCGAGGCCTGGGACGATGGATTGGAATAACCTGTCGTGTCACTGAGTCACTGCTTCCATTCCGTTTACTGAGTTAAGGTGAACTCATAATAGTTTCAAGCATATCACTAATTGACAATCTAAATAATAAAAACTGAGAA
>CALYCR020003285.1:0-39123 GCA_944470395.2 Schistosoma turkestanicum
GGTGGAACATTCTTCGTTTTTCTTCACAATTCGTCTTCTGTTTTACGAATTTTGACATATCTTAGTGTTAGTGTCAAAAAATTATAAGCAACACCCAGTAAATCATTGATAAACCTATCTGTTTCAACGTTTTCATGATTCATTGCAACCCGAACTCGGTATAAATAATCATTTAAATATGACATTGATGATAATCAAGAATATAGAGGAAAGTTAATCTCATGTTTTTATTTTGTACTAGTTTGTTGAATTCTCTTCATCCAATAATACTGATTTTGATAAGAAAAGATGAACGATTGAAGAATAAATCATTGTTTTCATTTTATTTTTCAGAATCATCAAAGTGAATCCCGTAGGAACACATATATTGTTATATCAATTGTTGTCTCGATCTTAATCTTAGGTATCATCTGCTTCGTGGGTATATTGATTTACAGAAAAATGTTGAAGGTAAGTTTGTGACGAAATAAATACCTAGTGATTATCAGTGTAACAGTAAAACGAGCTTTTACAATTTGACATTATTATAGCCTATCACTAGTTCTCTTCAATGTCCGTGTTGATTAAAACCCTAACATTGTTGTCGTCGGAAGATCATTGAATCCCGCAAGTGTTTCTTCGAAAATTGCGGAATTGACCCTTACTCTACTGATACTACAATGAAACACTGATCGATATATATTCAGTTCCTCTGTGTCAGCCAACTGAAGCATTTCAGCTGAAGCAACGTCAACTTGATGAGTTGCTCCTATGAAATGACACACATCCTCATAAATAAGTTATTCGATTTCAAATAGATATACTAAAGTCACTTCTTTTTGTGATTTCATATGATCGATTCCAAAGAAAAACATTGATGATAAAGATAATCTTTCGTTGACAGAAGAAAACTGAATACTGAATAGTGAAGCAAGAGACTATGAGTATGTGAAACTGATATCTTTGAAGAATCTGTGATCGAAACTCACAACATATATCCTGTGTTATCGATAGAAGACATCAATCTGTTTTCCTGATCAAACAAAGGATTCAAAATATGCATTCATCACGAGAGTTCCGGGATTTACATTCTATCTTTTTTACTAGTGTTTTCAATGACATGTCAGTAGTCAGAGATGTTTTATTTATTTCAGGTGAACAATAGAGTATTTGTCGCTTATCATTCCATTCCATGTCTTATAAAAGATTTGTCATGTCATTTTATTCATTTTAGAAAAGCAACACAGTATTCCCTTACTGTTGTGGCATGAACTCAAATGATTGCTTGTGCATTAACAGAGGAAAATAATCAACATGTCAACAGCTATGTGTTAATTTGTCCAATTAAATTACAACGTATATTAACCCAATTGTTCCGTGATGATTCACATTTAACATATGAAGTTGATTGTTATTATTATTATGTTAAAACCGTCATGGTTGATTTTTTTCTACTGTTCACCAGTGTACATGTTACACATTGATTTATTTGTTTTAACTGTTATTTTCTTACTATGCTTTGTATTATTTTGCTCATTCTGTATTTTGCATAAAGTTTTACTATGATCAGAATAAATTTGTTTAAATTGTTTGTGTTTGCACAAAGTATAGTCAGAATTAGGTATGAATATCATGTTTGAATCACTGCCCAATAAGTTCATTTATAATTGAAAAAATTACACACAAGCATTGCGACTTGACACAGGTTAGGAGCTCAAACTAGCTGATATCATCTTATCATGCCAAATATCTTAATTTGTAGGCGTCCATTGATCTGTAATAAAGTTATTCAAATGAAAATCAGTTAAATAACACCATCTGACTGATAACATGGTCACATTTGAACTGCAAATAATAAATATTACTGAATATCAGAATAATAATGGCGAACATCAGGAAAAACATACTAGAAACATTGATTTATTAAATGTTTAACTTGTAGCGAGCTATATTTTCAGAAATCATCACTATGATAGAACGATAATGATATAATGAATATAGTATGAGATTTCAACACCACTCAATATGGCTTAGAGAAAAGCGCATAACTACAGAGTTCTCATAACGTGATATCTATTCGTCAAACCTCTATAAAGAAGTACAAACAACAACAATTATCTTTCTAGTCATTCAGAGAATGGAAATAGTCTTCACATTTGAGCAAAATCATATGATGATATCCCTGATTCTTCAGAAGGTCTGCGAGTGGAACTGAAGTAGAAAGAAAGCTGCACACAGCTTCAAGAACATTATTTCATACCATCCAAACTCATATCGTCATGTGGAATGCGTTTTCTTATGTATTGTGTAAACACAATATATGTCGAGTGTCTGTTCTAAGACTGATTTCATTTGAGCTTCGAGACATGTCGCGTCTTGAATGACAAACTGTATAGCTTTCCTAAATCATGTATATTTCTTAAATCATGGTTCACAGAACCCCACGCTAAGCACACAATTTATTTATTTGTGTAATATCTTTATGAACAGTTATGTACTGTGGACACATCCCTTCAATCTCCCACTAAGCACTGTCATTTCCGTGATTATCGAGTTCTCTCTCTTTTCATTCGAAAGCGGAACTCTGCTTGTTCCAATCAATCAGCAAGTAGAGAGTATCTGATGATAGTGAAATGGCAGGAAGCTGATAGAAGAAAGGCAGTTCAAGTCATCTTTACAAGTGCTGTGTTCACTGAAATAAATATATATACATAGAGGGATTTTCCAAAAAAACAAAACATTCAAAATAAATTCTACAACTTATTCAAACTCATCTATTGTGAAATGAAAGTTCCTTTCTTATCGATCAGCTCACACGCGTGATAGTCGGTGGCGTACATATATAATTAGACAATGGCATCAACTAACTTATCTCAGTATTTCACTACGTAAACATCACGATACAGAATCCATGTCTAATGCGTAAAGCTTAATTAAAAACAATGTGATGAGAAATAAAAACACCGTAAAATAAGAATCATTTTGTTAAAACACTGAGGTCGACAGAAATATGTTCGTTAATTAAACTCTCAGATCATTTTACAATATGCCAAGAAAACCATAGTTTTCATACTCAAGCTTATAGAAAACGTATTAGTATGCAGATGGATGTGATGTTCATAGATGAATGGACGTCATCTTCCGGTCTTTTCATATCCTGATGGTTAGAGTCAGAAATATTTAGCTAAACTCAATGTCATGACTACCACCAATCGGTTGCTCACTAGGTTAGGAAAATTCGGAATGTCCATTTGTTACACGTAAACGAAGTATAAGTTACCTGAGTTGGTCTTCTCTATGTGCATTTACAAATTTAGCTGCTCTTACGCAGATAGCTATATGGATAAGTCTAGATCTTCCCGGATGATCTATTGTATACCTCAATGATTTACAAACGGAGTTCGATTCCGTCTGCTGCACATAGTAGTAGACATAGAAATTCATACATTCAACCCCAATTTATATGTTCAGAAGAAATTCGTGACACCACTATCTCTTCCGTAGCCAGATATGAAGTAAATAACAATCTAGTTTTTTTATCTTTTCTGATTTAAAAATTTTATTTTGTTATTATTAGCATTATTTTCACATACTGTATTTGTTTTCCGTTTATATTCTTCATTATCTAATTATGTACACGATTATTGTTACGTCATGTTTTTAGTGTTCTGTATTGATTATTTCAAGTCTATTTATCCATGTTTGACCTACAATTGATAAAACTACTCTGAGTAGGGCTGTCTCCCTACTATCAACTTGTTCTGTTGCCTATTATGTGTAGTGACGTAATCTATTTCATTTCATTGTGATTATTGAGTCGAATTGCCTTGATTGGTTTAACATTTTCGTATCAATATTCGTGTATATTAGAGTAAAAGCTTGATGATGATCTAATCGAAAACAATATTGATCGCTTATATGTGTTTTTTAAATTAGTTGAGTTGTGAAGCACATGAAACAAACGTGGTTTTGCAAATTAATGAACATGACTTATGTGGTGATGAATTATATTTGAGTTTTTTAA
Source organism: Schistosoma turkestanicum (assembly GCA_944470395.2). NCBI lineage: Eukaryota > Metazoa > Platyhelminthes > Trematoda > Strigeidida > Schistosomatidae > Schistosoma > Schistosoma turkestanicum. The sequence continues at coordinate 4,004 of CALYCR020003285.1, forward strand.
GATTATTATTTGTAACTTAGAAAAGAAATGAGCGTGTGTTTCACCGACAAATTTTCCCGTCACATGTTGATACCGGGACGTAAAGACGTCAGTTTGATCAGAAATAGGTTGCTCAACAGTTTACGAAAATTCGGAAAGCCCATGTGTTTCAACCATCGCCATATTGATGTCATTAGGGTGTGCACAGTAGACTGAGGTATCTAGATGTACGTAACGTGGAGCCTTAGTACCATTCTGAAATTCTTTCTCTTCGGAAGACCAACCGCACTAAGTTCACAGACCAAATAGATGTTACGAATATATTGGTTTCGGTGGACTAGGGCGTAGAACATGATTTCAGATGTAGAAATATGTTGAGGACTGGCCAGTATTATTGAGGATGAATGGGAATATTACCCTGATACCTCAAAAGATAATTCGCCATCGGTTTTGAATAGTTAGGTGTGTCTGGAACTTTGTAAACCAGATTAGCGTTGTACAAGTACCTAGCAGAAAATACTCACCATATTTTGCACGTTCCGTATAATGTGAGCTCTTTACAAGCGTTGGTAATTATGCTGAAAGATTGTTCACAAATGAGTGGTAATCTAGTTGACTGCCTATGTTATGCTGTATTTGTTCCTTGCGTCCTTATTGTTGTGCGACGACTAGAAATACCAGCCTGATCAGTCGATGTGTAAAGGATGAAATACTACATAGAAAGTGAATTTCATGTTTTCATATCACTCCGCTTATTGAGTATATAAGCGATTCATTTTGCCTTCATTCAGAAGGAAGATTATTGATATGGGGAACTGGATTAGGTGTCTAAGGAAAAAGATGAGAATTTACACCTCACAGTACGTGAACCACATGTTCACAATTTTACTTCATGTGACGTTAGCTCGCTTTTCGTTTCCTCCGTTGACATTTTTACTTAATGACTACTGCTGCACATCTCACGTGTTTGTCAGCTGGAAAATCTATTTTCAAAATCATCCTTCATTCTACTTAATGATGAGAAAGACAACAATGAAATCGGTTGTGCAGATTTAGAAAATAACGTTTTCCAACTTGCGAATTCTCAATCCGTCAAGATTCTGCAGCTATTACAGTGATTCAGTGTACTTCGTTCGTATTCCTTACAAAGAGTACATTTAGAAATGTGATGTGACATATTCAGAATCATATCACATTGGCTTGAATTAATATGTATGTATGAAATTATTTTCTTATTTGGAATTCGTTTGTTTCTATGTCGTATTAGAAAAATATTTTTAGAAAGGCATTAATACAATTCTCAAACATACTGGTCTGATGTTTCAAAACGCTGATAGACGAGCACGTATCCGAGGAGCATTATGCTTAAAAATGCACCAAGTTGTTCACTTATGATAAGGTCCATCAGAATGTAGACAATGTAAACAGTATGAAAATTACTGGTATTAGTTAAAATCTCATAATGATTTACTCAAAATCAAAAGACAATAAAGGCGATAATCGTTTTCAATAACGACTTCGTCATCCCTTTCTACGCTTATGAGTCCCTCAATATTTATTGTTCTATTGTTACAATGGCTAAAATAATGCATGCACATTGATGAATCCATAAAGACAATGGGTAATCGTTTGCCAATATTACGGTTTGGAAATTTCAAAATTCTAGTTTATGTAAGTTGATAAACGTTGTTTGCGATAACGTCAGAAAGATTCAAAGAAATGTGTTGTAATAATTAGAGTCGTACAATAAACCGAAAAAATGCACTTCATAGTAAGAGGAATTTTTATCGAAAATGGAAATAACAGGAATGATAATAACTCTGTGTGATCTGAGCGCTGTGGTCGCGTTGATTCTAACTTACATAGATACAAATAAAATTGTGAACTTGTAAAGGCAAATGTGGAGATTAGGGAGGAAGGAATTAGGGTCCAATAATGCAATTGTGTGCCGAAGTGAACACAGAGACTGACTATGTTTCTTTAGAATAAGCAGCTGATCTTCAAAAGTCGATCTAATCCTCACACAAACACACGCGAATCTGAGATACTTGGTTGGAAAAATTCCTGCGACTTCATGAGTGCGTGAAGTCATAGTCACACTGTAAATTAAATATCTTGTGTCTGTTAGGATAAAATAGATTTTGAATCACTACAGTTTTAATCAACGGTGACTAATTTAGATCGAGAGGAATTGTGTCAGCATAATTACTCCCATCCATTTCCATTCACTCGAAAGCATAATAAACCAATAATATTCCTGCACTATTTCGTAACATTCGGAATAATTTCAGCTCAGTGTGTATCAAATCGTACGTCCTATTAACATTTGCTTGTTAATTAACAGAAACACTATTACAAATGCGTAAATTATCTGACAAAAATATTCACATAATTGCCCAATGCGATCTAGTTAATGCTTTCTGGATATTTAGTAGTGGAACACGTTTATGAAGAGAACACGATTGGTGAAGTGGAAACAAGTTATCCTTGTAACGAATTGTGTCAGTGACTGGTTTACTGTACCCCTTTGTTTATCTGTACTGAAAGCCATTTTCTTTCGCATCGCGTGAGATTGACATGGCTAACTTTGCGTCACCCACGCCGTTGGTTGTGATCTTGATGTTTTTCTATATCAGGAGGTCACCAACAACTGAAACTCTACATCTGATCACATGTGAATATTCAATTTTGACTGGCAAGGTATTACACTTGAATATTTCGCAGTACATAGCTTCAACTCGCTAAAATGGTTAGTGATTATTTGGACACGTATAATTGCTGGTAAACATGTCTAATTGAATCCGATTCTGGATAAAATGTTATTCATCTATCCACATTTATGTGTATTTCTCGTTGTTGTTTTGACCATAACATTATGAAACAATATATCTACTATATTCCCAACAACCCACTATATGATAGATTGAATTAAATTGACAAAGATCTAACAGACTCCTAGTTAAAGTTCATGAGTTTCCGACCTATCTCTTTCATCCTCCAAGACCCAGAAGTTTGGTTCGCGACACATTAAGAGCCAGTGGAAAATGTATGCTAACGCTCTGTAGTCTTCATATAAGGACCACATAGCTGCTACCAGTGTGGTCATCCCCGATTCTTTCATACCAGATGTCTGAGATCGTCTCAAGCAGGCAATTTTCAGACATTTCCTTCCACAGAATAGAGGAACATTAGAGGACATTATAAGCATGTCATAGACACTGGGGTAGCTAAGCTGAGACAGCACCTCACGCGTCTGATCTATTTTGCAGGACCTACGACAGCAGACTCTATAACAGTGAAAGAACCGTGGCTTGCTATAATTTGAATGAAATATCTATATTTAGAAGACAACAAAGGCATGTCCGAATAGAACGATTTGCGCACAGTAACTCAATAGACGCTGTATGTTCCAAAACACAATTAAACTACATTATTATTTCTACTGTTCAAGACAGGGTATTCCGGGCACTAACTCATAATCAACTTTACTTTCACACTTACTGACTTCGCATTTCAATCAAACTAGGTGGGCGATAAAGGTAATGACAATTTTCAAAATCGATAGCATATAACGTTTGAAACATTTTATAAAATATGTTTGTTTGGAAAAATCCCGCTAACTCAATTCGTTTTCAATACTGTACAATAACAGAAACTTTTTCAAAATGCCGATGATAGTAAAAACATTCTGACAAACCAGGTAACAGTCGTTAGAAAAAGTATATCTGAAGAAACATTTTAAATGGAACCACCCATGATATATATATATTTCAGCATCACTCGCAGCCGATAACGGTGGAGAATAGCGAGTAATACTTGAACTCAAGAAGCATGTTCCTATCTGTCTTCAAGCGCGAACATATGCTGTGCCAGACTGCTGAATCAGGGTATACGTAGCATGATGTAGTAATAGCTGAGTTTGAATTATTATTGATTGGATCATCAGTGAACTGTAGATAGTGGCGGACTAACCCGAAATTTGATAATTTTCGCGAACTACTACTAAATTGTGCCGGATTTGATAACTGTCGGGAGCTCAGAACTTGAGTTAGGTGTTCGTAGCACCAAATCCGATTCAACACTACACAGTGTGCCTGGTAAGCATATCGGTATCAATCATTCACATTATTAATTCAACAAACAAAGAGATGACTTTGTCTATCGATAATATATTGATTGCCATAAAGTAATGAGAAATGATCGATATGTGATGACCTCTGCTGTTACCAGAAATATGAACGACCACATTGTCATACTGCCATTAACAACATTCCATTTAAATAATTAAATGATTTGGTATTGTATATTGACAAACAAATATTATCATTCCAATATACCTTTGTGAGTCTTAAGTTTCATTCATTTATCATTTTTGTTAGTAAATGATTTTGGCCACCTACACACATTCTTGCATAGTGATATTGATTAAATGAAGAAACATCACAAAAGAGAGCACCATCTCATATGCCTAATTAGAAAGAATATGATAACGGAAGAAAGACAGTATATTCATCAATAATTCTATCAGCACTTACAAACATGAAACCACTCTGAACTTCAACTAGGCTATATAGAGGTAGATAGAGGTAGTGTGAGAAGTAGTATGTCGGAACATTTGTTAGAGAAAATAACAAGAGAAAAAGTTAGCAGACAATTCAGTGATCTCACGGAATCAAAATTCTTATATGACGCACGATAGTGAAAAAGAAGGAGTGATCCATTATCTAATATCTTTTCACGAGCTAGTCGAAACCAATTGATCACATTGTGTTAAATTCTTCTTCTTTCGGTACGGTCACAGGTGTTTCTTGGTGTCCAATGAATAAGAGTATAGCCCTTTGACTATCTATTTCTACTCAGCTGGCAGTTGTTTGTGAGTTGGTATGTCGCGTGATTCAACTGGAAACGTCTGTTTGTGTGCAGTAGGCATTCCGCAATTCAGCAGCTATCACACCACCAGGTCGAAGACCAGTTAGTTGCAATGTCGATATTACCCAATAATGAGGAGAAAAGTCGAATGAAAAATAAGATTTCCGTACTAAGTCAATAAATATGTAATCCAGTTTATCAATCAGTGCTGAAGATTGTGCAAGTGGACGAAGTGTAAGCAAGGCAGAAGAAACAGTTATATTAAGCGAGATGGGTTCAGTTAGTGATCATAGGAGATAGCAAATGTAAAAACTAGCTGATCTCAAGATGTGCATAATGCAAGGCTGGTCCGAGAGCGAGACGATAATCCGTATGTGAGCAGGAGTTTATCAATTCTCTTGTTACAGCTGTTCACTGGAGGGGCTATGGTCACTTCGGTTTTGAGTTGCAACCACTCATAGTGTGAAACACGGTGCACGAACCTGAGTATTTGCTGTTCGAGGAGCAATGTTCCGAAGATCACCTCGAAAGGATTTCACTGAAGGAGGCCCATTCATAGTCAACAAACACTCTATGCAATCTATGCTAGCACTCAATAATGTCTTGAGTAAATATAATTCAATATACTCGAATTTTCATTGCTACAACAGTTTCTGTAAATATGATTAACTGCATTGTGATGCCAAAAGATTGCACATATTGTTGTTCCGACATTTTTGCGAAATGTTTCAAAATCTTTCATACAGTGAGAATTGCTTATACACAGCTAAGACTATGACAATTCAACACGTTCCGACTGAAAAGACTCATATACAATCACTCATACACTCACGGTCTTATAATCATCTCAATTTTCCTCATCTATATAAAGTAAAGAGATTATTACCACTTGCTGGTTCCAGAATTATTGCATAAAATTAGCAGGGAAAAAACAGTCATTTCATGATTGCAACTATGGAAATTTTGTAAAACTTTTCAGCTTCACTGTACACTAACACATAAAAGTGATTTCGTCAAAAAGACTAATTTCCTTCACTGGAACGTTTCAAGCCTGTCGAATGATTTATTCAATATATCAGTATTAAAATGTTTAATTCAAAGTATTCCTTATGCTGTGCTATGAATATTGAATGATGAAAATGTGATCAGAGCAGATACAACGCTACTCATACAGATAATAGTAGTATAATAAATAACAGCATTGCACCAAATCAATTGAATCGATTATCTCCAATTAGGCATATGAGTTGTTGTTGTTTAAGAACAAATAAATATCTTATCATTCAAATATACTTTTGGGAATTTCAAGATCCCAACAACATCATTATTGGCTCCCTTAAAATGGTTACTTTATCTGATTTCCTGTGGGATTGAATTTGTCCTAAAGATGTAATTCTATAACGGTAAACGCATTATTGGCAAACACAGAGTCTATGGGAAAGCTAACGTCAGAACAAAACTTTATCTGTTTCTAAAATTATAAACAATTAGATTAGCACAATAAATAAGGAAATTACAATTATCAAGTAGGACGAGTAAACATACTGACCAATATAGCGTGTCTTATGAAAATGAATGAAACTAATAGGATAATAATTTCCTTCAATCATTCGGTCATTTGTTACAAAGAAAGTTTTCAGTCAGACCAGATCAGATGACGTGATGGGCGCCTAATCAAAATTTCGATTTGTTAGTTATGACATAGGCACAATTAGTTATGGAAATAAGTAACATTTCACTTTATCTAATATTACATCTCTTAACAAAATGACTTTTCTACAATTAGCATTATTGTTAATAATGTCAAATTCGAAAAATATTTGCGATTATACAGTTCGAAAAACGACTTGTCGAAAGGAGAACGTTTAACTGAATCAGTCCTTGATTTTCCTGTCTCAGCAGGTATAATCTGTCAGTTATGATAAAAATCAGTCAAAGTATAATCGTGCAGTCATTCATAACTCACTTAACAATCAATTCATGAAATTCAAAAGAAAAGCGGAGAGCCGTGCAGTTAGTACATAATAATAGACCGTTAAACATCTTCTTCATCCACATAGATCAATGTCATCGACTAAAATTCTCCTCACTGTACAATAATGAATATCAGCAATTGAGGTAGACAAACGTTGGTCCCCTGTGAAACAATACCATGAGACACTCTAGCAGAGAACAGGTGTCCTGTTATCTTCAATATGCAACAGTGACCAAGACCAGTCCATTTCACCACCTACAATCCAAACTTATCTGCACACTGTCGTTCGTCTGTAATCACTGTAAGCATAAATCTACCGCTTACTGAAAACGATAAATAAGTAATAAATTGACACAAAAATAAATATTACACCATTTTCATTCGCATTATTATGCTTTTCTAATATATACTGTTAGATTTATTCATCATTATAATGATTGTATCCAAATCATAAAAACGCTACGTGAAATGTCGAAAATTTGTATATAAAACAGACGGATAGTCACATACATGCATTATCGCATATATAAGTGATGAATAAAGAGACTGATATTTATCTTTAGTCGTTTATCATTAGTCTTGTTATTGTAACCTGTTATATTCATTATGAAATATGATTTATGTATCTGGTCACATACGATGTTTCTAAAATACAAATAAGTAGGAGATCAGTGGAACTATTATATGAGTACTTCTTGAGTTTCTCAACAATATGACTACACAATACGTTGTCAACATTTTATCATAAACTATGTCTCCATGTATTCACGACCTCATGTCCAAATTCCTAACCAAATCCTTCACTGCCTGGCACGAACACATTATATCTAGTTTATCTCGAGAAAGCTCAACTTTGCATTCAAAAGAGATAAAGTTGATCATTTTGTTCACCTTGTCACACCAAAGGATCACTAGACCATTTTTATCTTTCGTGTTTCAACCTTCCTTTGATCTCCATATTCGTCTTTAAAAGTTCACACAAGTATTTTTATTAATCAGAATCAATTAGACTACAGGGCTCATATCACATAACGTTTCAATTGTTGACACACGATTTATTGTTCTAGTATATTGATTACAATTTGACAGCTACCTGTGAATCTTTCTGGCCTAATTCAAATAACATTTTTCAATTTACAAACAACACAGTCATAAAGTATTTATCCCATAATAATTGTACGCATTTATTCATTATATGAACATTGTTTATTTCATCAGTATTTGTCTGTGTAACAATAACATAATAATTATTGAAGAACTAATAAATGTAGAGAAGGATGACGAAGTTATTATTGAAAACGATTGGTAACTTTAATATTCTTTGATTTTGACTAAATCACCATGGTCCTCATTAGTAGTAGTGAGCGATTCGCTTATGAATAGATTGAAGTAATAAATAATGAGAAAACGCATTCAAACAAAGTATATTTTTGTAAATATTTGTAAATATATTGTTGTGCAATTCATAAGGGAATTTTGTTAAACGATTTAGGTAAACATTTCCTATATTGAAACCAAGGATTAACCAGTGTAAAACCACTATTACAAACATGAAATGACTGGTTGATTGTTCTTTATACAATATGACTAATTAGAATTGTGGATGCACGGGCGACGCTAGCGAATATTCAGCTGAAGACCTACGATCTCAAAGCAAATGATCATCCTCTATACCATGACTTGACATCTAACGATGTTGATGGGTAGCGTGAGAGAATCCACGACATTGTGTACATTTCTATCGTACAGGCTCGTTGAATCGCAATGCTGTGTAGTACTTTACTATAACCGAACAGCGGTTTTGTGCTTCCAGTGTCTCAATGTTTCTAGAATCATACTTCCCCTTGAACACTACAATCTCCACAACCCCATACTGATCTATATTCATCTCAGGCTGGAAAAGTATTGAGAACCCGCAGATTTTGTGTTGTCGGTTCATTTCAGAGTACGACTGTTTCTCAATGCGTATCCATGCTGAATTTAACCTAAGACATTCGAGCTGGTCTGAGTAGGCCGGACAAGACTTTGCATAAGGTAAATTAGTAAACCTATTGTCTACCTGATTGATACTGTTTTTTATGTCAAATCACGCTTATCTAATATTCTACAGTCAATCAAATATTTATTTGTTTGAATTTTGCAAAATGAAGAACGTCAATTCTGCAGCAGAAATGTATATCACTGATTAGTAGTGGTTGTTTTTGCATTCATTTTTGATAAGAATTCATTGTTAATCAAGTTTATCCTATACACAATAATGAAACTTCTCAATAATGATGATCACTTACTATTATACCTAATGATGAATGCATCATTCTGGTCACATGATTCCATTTGACAGTTCATTGTACATTCACTATACAGTCAGAGGAGTTAATTCGAAACAATTTTATTAAACAGTATGTTAGTATAGTTTATTTTATAGAAAACATTCTCAAACCAACACTTTTCAATCTGAATGGAAAGAAACAAACTGTCTTGTATTACTAGTTCAAGTAAATACTACAAGATATGAAATTTGATCGCCATTTACCACTACCCAGGTAGTTGTTACGATATTTTCGCAAAATGCTTCAAAATCATTCATAAAGTGAAAATTGATTATATGCAGCTAAGACTAGGACACTTCAACAACCTCCGACTGAAAAGACTCATATTCAATCACTGATACGTTCATGGACTTAGAAGTCATTCGGATTTTTAATGAATGGGTAAGTGCTTATTATCATCTCCATTTGCCTGATCTATATAAAGTAGATAGATTATTACGACTTACTGCTTCCAGAATTTTGGCAAAAAAATTTGGCTACGACAAAAGAGCCATTTCATCAGTGCAACTATGGAAATTTCGGTAAACTTTTCAGCTTCACTGTAGACTAACACATAAAAATGATTTCGTCAAAAAGACTAATTCACTTCACTGGAACGTTTCCGAACTGTTGAATGATTTATTCTGATATATCAGTACTTAAATGTTTTAATTGGCTTAATTCTGAATATTCCTTATGCTATGCTATGAACACTGAATGATGAAAATAAGGTCAGAGCAGATACAACGCTAATACACATTGACAATATTACCACTACTAATACGAATAATAGTAGTATAATCAAAAACAGCATTGCACAAAATCAATTGAATCAATTATCTCCATGTTTTGAATGTATAAACAAACATAATGATACAGAAATAATGAAAATGAACTTGTACGGTACATTTCATGATGGGAAACTAATGTTTTGTCTCTTTATTTTTCCTAATCTAAAACAAAGTTTCCTATAATGCATTGAAGTTTGTAACAAGCAAATATCAATGTTACATGATATAATGATTAATTGTATAGTATTCTAAATGAAGTTATCATATACAATAATTTGAGAATCAATTGTTGATGAAAATAAGTGGATAGAAGAAATGAATTGGATATTGAATACAGTATAGGATAATATAAGTCACAATTATTCATTTTTTGTCATCTAGGTTTGGTCAAGGTTAATCAGCTCACGGACCGTATCGTTTCATGGTTAATGGGCTCATGTTTACTAGATATTTCGTTATTCTATACAAGTGAGTAGTTTGTAAGTAATAACGACGCTCAACACTTTTAAATTAATTAGTTTCACATGTATTTTAGATAATTTACTGGTTATGAATGATAAAACATTTTTTGAAGAATTAAACACTATTGATCAACGAATAAGGTCACACATATCAACTTAACACAAATACGATGAAATAATAAAGATGGCTTTAGAAAAGATTACAATATTGAAAATTTGATAATTCAAGATCATCACTGAGCATTTCCTCGTATCAATTATTGATGTATAAATGAACGAGTGTTTAGTGCTTTATTGTATTGTGTTTGTTTGGTGTTTTAAGGTATACTTCTACTCTTATCAAAACAACTCTTTCGCAAATTGTGGATCGTGGTAGCCTACCTGGACGCTTGGTCATTGTCGACTAAGTTGACCTCGTATTAGCTTCAAGCGTACCTAGTGACGAAATTAATAAAAATTGATATTCCAGTTATGTATGAAATTTATTCCCGTACATAAACACTACACATTGTTCACGCAAAATCAGATTACTACTATTTGATTTAAGTAAAGTACAATAAATTTGAAAAAAAGAAAGAAACGGAGGGTGAGACGTGTGTCTTTATTAAAAAGTCATTGTATAATATATTTTCAAAAATCGTTTCTTTTCATAGAAATTAACCAAACCTTTCGTGAAACAGGAACATTAGTGTTGTAGAGATCTTAATATTCACATACCTACAGTATTCAGAATTTCAACGTTACTTTGTTGGAAAAATAAGAACAATGTCCTCATCGAACAGAACGTTTTGAACACATTTTGGTGAAAATCGTCAGATTTTCTTAAAAAAACTATGTTTATCTTTTGCATCAATAATATTATCGGCAAGAATGACATACATGGCTTCAGCTTCTGATGAAAAATGGCTGTGTAAAAATTTCATTCTCCTCATAAACTTTTACTTTTCAATACATTAAATGCAAAAACCTCTTATATTCAAGCAATTTACTTCACTTTTATCAGCAGATGTAGATAAAAACTTATTCATTGTGACATCTATTGCTTTGTTGCAATGCAAAATATTTACTGAAGTAGAAGAGGGCAGTTGTTTGAATAGGTATTTTTGTCCTTTCTGTTTCTCTCTTCAACGCATGTCTACTTCAAGGAACTGTGTTTCATGCAAACATTCGAAACCCCCTCATTCGACCTTTCATATTTTGATCATTGTTTTGACTTTATCTATATATGAAGAACAGACTACATGAGTAGAATCCATATTTCATTCGCCTTACAGACGATTTGAATGCATTAGAGTCAGAAAACGGACCTATTGGAAGACGCATATTTGGTTCACAGGTCGGACAGATGGTGAAGACGCTAAAAGTCTTCTGACCAGTTTATGAACTAATAATACAAGCCTGTTCGGGATTCGAGTCATCGAAGCGTAGACGTCGTGTACTGATGTGAGTAAACGTTTATTAGGTGAGGATCGCAGATCAAATATTGAGATGGTTGAGACATGTCTGACGTATGACTGAACACCGAATGCGTCACTTTGTGGTTTAGTCTGATATAGGAGTAGAGGCGGCTAGTAGAAAAAACATGACACAAACCCATGAAGTCACTAGCAACTGTACTGAGCCACGTTATGATGTTTCGAATACTTGTTGGGTGTCCAAGAGTCAAGGATTACCAACGGTTAGATGCCTGGAATTACATGGCTAAAATCATTTTCAATGACGCGGGTGCATCCATTCTTTGCCTTCTTGCAAAATCTGATCTGTATTCATCATCACCTTTTTATTCCTTCTCCAAAATTTATTTAACTGAATTAAACTCTTTGAATAATATCTTCCAACCCTGATGTTCTACATGACCACTCATACTGCGATCAGATTGAAATCGATAATCACATCTCTGTACATACACACCAACCTCGACTGGATGGACAACTGGAAAAGATGTTTATTCAAAGCAGAGAATCACTAACTGAAAGAAGTGTGGAAAGAAATCCATTATTTCTGCACTTGATGAATCTCCTTTTTCATGATACGCATCGATAACAACACTTCTATATGATTCGACTGGAACAAAATTCATACAATATAAATCCTATTATCACTGAACATGAAAAACGAAATGCGAAAACTATAAACATTTATCAGTAATTCAGCTGAGAAACTCAAGAGAACCTTGTAAAACACTTATCAGTACTATTCACACAGAAAACATTCAGTAAACACGTTCTCGCTATTCTTGTACTAAGCATACATATAAATTTATCGAAGAAATATTTCCATAATTTCTAATTACATAGTGTATTAGGGAGACCTTTTCCTGATACACATTTCAGCATATTTAAACAAAATTAGTTCCACAAAAGTATAAACAACGTGAACCTAAACTAATAAATATAGTCAGCTGTCATATGCAAAACAATTTTTATTTAGATTTACGATAAACAATTGTTGCGCTATAAACAATTTATAGTGAATATCTAATATAATTACGAAATAAATCACGGAAATATGAAGCAGTAGTTGAAACTGCACATTTCAACCACTACTAATGGATCAACGCAGAGAGTATGGGAGCCAGCTTCTCTTTGTCTTGCTAGAGTGCTGCACATTTACAAGGTTTAATTTACATTCCATATTTACGAACAATAATTCCCGAATGATGTAATACAATTTAGACAGACTGTGTATTATCGCATAGTTTGACAATGTTGTCCGTAAAGTTTATATACAGGCGCTTCTCTTGCAAACACAGATGCACTTCATCAGAGTTTATTACCCTAAAAATTTATAATCAGATTATCAGTCGTCACAAAATCAAAGAAGAATAGTGAGATTTGATAATTCTTAACAAACTGCTACAGGACAGTAAGCGTGGCTGTTCCAAATCTGATGTGTGATCTAACAGACATAAATATTCAGAAATGAGAAATGCAGAATAAGAACAAATAGGAACCTAGGTATCAAAAGGACCGAGATGTGCAGAATACAGACAAATAACTCCTACGATACATTGATCAATAGGCAAGCGGACTACTAATTCAGCAGCAAGAAAAACTAGATTGAACAGTATTTATCAACTGAAATTGAGGTGTTCTGCATTTTAGTCTACACCTATTCTTTTCTAGTTCGTCTAAATCATAAATGTTTAGCATGCAGAATTGTTGTAAATGAATAATGTGGTGCTGAGAGGACCATGGTTGTCTTGAAGCAACGTAGAAACACTTAAGTTTTGATACATTCATCAGTACGTGAAAACGACCGTGTTTAGAAACGTTTGCATTTGGTCTAATTTTATCATAGACCCGTTAACAAGGAAGAATTACATGGATTGAAGAGGAAGAACGTTGTTATGGCACAAAATGAGAATACTGCCGGGTTGTGAAGATTGTTAAGTTTTTTTTCAAACCATGAATCGATTAATGAGAGTGCTTTAAATATAGTGGAAATTTTTAATGATTAGCAGTAGTATGATCCTGGCTGTTATTATAGCGGAAAAATTCAAGTTGCATTATAACTATGAAGAACACTAGATAGTTAATTAGTATATCTTGTTAAGGTCATTGCAGGATTCGTTTCAGAAGGCTTTGTTTGGGAAAAATATGTCCTTGTTGATTCGTTCAGTTCTACATTTCGGGAATCTGTTCAGTTCTATTTGAGGATGATAATATTTGTATTAAATTATTGTTTCTATGCTTTGTGCTTATACTGAGTTTCTTTGTTTCTTTCCGAATAGCATTAGGTTGTTTAAGCTGATACTTGATGATGACGATAGCCATATTGGTTTCGTTCCTCTGGCGGTTGGAGTATTCAAACGGACTCGAAGTGTGCAATTACGACTGGAAAATCGAGATTTCTTACAGAATTGGAAACAGTCTGCGTTATTATAGAAGGAATAACTGTGATAATACTTTTTAGGTAATGATGTATATTTATATCTCTGAATAATAATAGAACCATTACTTACCCAGATCACTTGTTTTGGATTTCAACTGTGCGAGACGCGTGTCTTTACTTCCTGAACAAGTTATTTCTATATCCAAACCTCAGTTTGATTCTGCAGTCATTATGTTGCAATTCGACAGTAAAGCAACTGACAGTATTTTGAATACAACGTAGCTGACATTTTACATTGCGATTACAAGGCGTTCAACCAATGTGATCTGTTGAATGTTTCTTCATATAAGCTTTGCATCTGTCACATATCACTATAAAAATCAAAGTATGTCAATAATGGATGAACACATATTGTGAAACTTAAAGTGATATTCAGAATTTTCTGTTGACTTAGGATTAAGTGCCGGTCATATGTTCACATATTTTGCATAAATAAAAAACAATTGCGAATACAAATAAGATAGATTGTATTGCATCACTCAACGGATGAAAAATAACCACGCTTTGAATAACTTCATGAAGCTAACGAGCTTTTTTAACAAGTAGTATTCGCTGCCATGTGTCTGAGTGACATTATACTGAACAGCACTTGCAAAGGAAAGGGAAAATAATAATCTAAAGCCCAGGAACGACTAACCGATAAAATAAAATAATCACCAGCCATTCATGCTAACATTTTTGAGTAATATGTCTGAACAATTACCTGCTTACGTTTTTTCGGTGAACAGAAGTATCAACGCCTAAGCTTTGAAGCTCCATATAGACTAAAATATAGACATAAAAATGTAAGACATCCATAATTTTGTGTTTGTTTTGCACATGACGAAAACTGAAACAAACAACTGTTCACATTAAGGCGCCGTTCGACTCGGTAGATCAAGATATTCTGGAGCCGTTTTCTGTCATGAAAAGTTGTACGCGTGAAGTACAGTAATATTGTATACTCTCTTCGCTCAAATACTGGTGGTAGATTCATGGTTCATGAGGAAGTCTCATTACAAATGTTTTCATCAAATGATGTTCGAATTAATAATACACTTTTGTTAGTGGGACATAGATGGATTTAAAACATGATAACGTCACTACGCGCTGATTGGCTAATTTCTTATCCAATCAGCGCCTGATCGAAGCTTGGAGAACAGGATAGAACATTCTCATATTATTAGCTGCATGCTGATTGGTCGAATCCAGCCTGGTCGATCACGTGAATTTTCTTCCAGAAGTTTTCTCATGTAAAGGCTATAAATAGACTAGCATTGTATTTATCTTTGCCTTCTTAGCCTTCAAGCCTTTTTGCCTTGGCTTTCGCCATCACCTCCAGCTTCTTTTTCATTGCTATTTTGGAATACAATCCTTCCTGTCCAACCGTGTTCTGATTTCAGTTACTTGTCCAGTGTTTTGTGTCAAGAATACTAAGCAATAAGATTTAGCCGAGAAATATCTTAAGCAACCGTTACAACAACTTTCTGCAAAGATGTTTCATCAAGCAAGTGACTTTAAGTACTGTTAAATAGTTCAGTCGAGATCATTGACAATGTCAACTGAGAACACTGATTGCTGCACTCAAATGCGATGAATGAAAATTAGTTGCAGATCTGCAGCATAAGATGCTACCACTGTAGTGCATCACTTCAACATTATGTCTATGTGTTGGGGAAGTTTAGATCCATAGAACTCGCTTGATTTTAGATTTTATTCATCGGCTTATCAGTAAAAATTCAGATTGGTTATTGTGTTATTGTAGTGTGCTATTTCTACGCTATATCACGACGTGTTTCTGGTACGCCAGGTGAGAGGAAATTCATTGCTAGTAATGTTAACGGGCATTCGTTTGGATTGCAAGCAAATACCGCATCCCATGTCATCAGCATACCTAGTGACGAGTGTAACACTATGATGGCGATGTTCACCGTTCCCTGCGTTGGATTTTTTAGAAACATGCTATCATTAGCGAGCTAGAAGTCCTCCTGACTGCATATACTCATGATTAGTGTAGGTATGCATGTATCCATACATACAATTTAATTAGCAAGCAGCTAGTTTGATGAAAATAACCCAGAACTATCTCTTGTGTTATTAGGAGTCAGAGATGTTTCTCGTAGGAAATGAACATTTTATTATTCACAAAACTAATCTACTTTGTAGAGCGGAAATATTGAAACTAAATTAGACTGTTCACAAATGTGAAAGGAAATAAGCAATAACAATTTCATCTCCCTATATCGTCCACACCTATTCGAAGTTGTGTAAGACAAGCTTTGTATTCAGATGAAACATTCAAGATTTGATGAATCTTCCAGCATGAAAATGTTCAGCCTTATCTGTGTGAAATATTGATAGCAGGTCAAATCGACTACTCATCATGTAATATGTGCTGAATATAAGAGTAGCTAGGAACGAAGCTAAAGACGATGAAACCACCAACTATTTTTAGCCAGATGTACTGGTCCTTCTGGTCAACTATCGTTAATAATGTTCCGAGAGTGCACGTGATATGTCTCAGAATCATCCTAATTAGTGCAGATGCGTTTCTCCCAGCACCATCTCATATTGAGAAATTTTGTGCGCGACAGTAGTTGTTGTAAATCTGGTTTGTATTTTCAATGCAATGGTTTCTGTACTATTTGATGACTTGGTGAATTAAGTTGTGTATTTTGGAGTGATATTGATTCGAACAATTTAGCAATCAGAAAATTATGACTTTATTGAACGATTCTTCGATAAAACGTTATCTCTAAAATTGGTAAATATTTTCTTAGATTGAATCAATCGCCTTCACATTGTTTCATGTGATGACCATCATTATTCTGCATATAATTTGAAAAGTATAATGCATAAGAATTTTGATATCAATAAACTTGATTTTATTTATATTTGGAGAATGCACAGTACTTTGTGCAATTCAAAATGCTCAGAATATAAGTGTTGATGTACGAAAACCATGGGCGTATATGTTGGTTCTCAACCTGTGACGTAGCTAAACGCTTTCATCACTGTGCGCCATATCCAATTCAAATAGTTCTTCTGGATTTATTTATCTGCTAAAATTAGGTTTGTTCCAACTCACCGCTTGATGTTACTGAATGTGTCTGACAAACAAATCCGAAGTCTTTTGCGTAGACAACAGTTGATAAACACTCGTGTATTATGGATGATGCGTTTGATATTTCTCCAAGTTTCCGCCCTCAATTCAGTAGGTCAGTTATCTAGTTTTTCTCTCAGCTTCTTCAGAAAGATGCAAGGTTCCATCATGTCATAAGTGAAGAAGTGACACGCAATATAGCATTCAAGCAAAAATTGTTAACGATCGAATTCTTTAACCACTGCATCATACTTCTCCTTTCCTGAATCATTCGATCCTCTTTTACTCGAACTTGCAGTGCTCACTAATAGGTCGAACAGACTTTCCACAGCCTTTGAAGTGAAGAAATTAACGCAACTTTTCCTTTTTATTTTTTACACTTTCTTCCAATTCGTTAGTTATTCACTGATAACCTCGTTTGACGTTCGCGCCGCATACATACTCCGCTTATTACACGTCCAACTTATTTAGCCTGAATACAACTTTTATTCAAGCCTCATCACATCGAGTTGGCTCAGTTACATCCACTATAAGTCAATTTGGTTTTACGCTTTGTATTATTATATTAGTCTACGTTAATGATTGAATGAAACAAAATCAATCAAATGAAAGTGTATTCGGCTTATCGCAACGCACAAAAGGCGTTCGCCTTGTAATGTTGCCTAGAAATAGAAGCAAAGATTAAATTGTGACGATTATTCAACCATACTAATCGCCTAAAGAATCAAGATACTTTTAGTATTTTTACACCCGCAAGTAAACATGTTATTTTGATATCTTTGAACTATTACGAGTTTACCTAGTTGGAAAACGGGAGTGAGGATCGATGATCCGGTAACAAGACATGCTACTCAAATCGAATTATCCCAACCCCCAGATTGAATAAAAATAAGAAGGCTTGATATGAAGTAGAACCTGTATTCAGAAAGTACAAGATGCGATTCCAGAAGAGAATCAGGATCCCGGACTAGGGATTCGGGACCGGATCCTGGTCCTTGTCCTGTTCATAAAACGTTGCAGATAATGAGTATTTATACATTTTGGTCGAATAGAAAATATCCTAACAAGTATTGAATTCCATATCTGTATTTTTTTTCTTTTATTTGATGACTGAGTCGATTTTCATGCATTCAGCAAGTTTGTTCTAGCTTTACTCGAGTAATGTCATTCATCATTATGTCCTCTTAACAAATTTTTTGGAGTGTCCGTTTACAGAACAATGAGATTTCAGGCTATCGAGAACATTCATTGGAACCTTTGTGTTACCTCTGCCTATTTAATCAGTGTCAATTTCTGTATAATTAGATGATACATTTTATACACGACGTTCCGCCTTTTTCCGGAAAGCTAAACTCACACATTTAGCAATAAGCGTACGTTCTTCTGATGCTCAACTACATAGTGACAAACATACTGAAATGAACGAAATTTTGACTGAACACATCTAACAAAGCGGATATAAGTTCATTTCAGCAGTGGATTCTATTAGACAGAATCACCAGTCTAGGTAAAAACCTTTTGCTATGGAAGCACGTGTTTATCTAGATTCTCCTGAACATATAGAATTCTCGTCATGAACACACTTTGAAGTTCAAGTTATTGAAAGACATGTCAAGAAAACATTTAAGTAACAGATAGAAACACAGATAATCAGTCATGAGAGTGATATTTGACTTCAGGGTACTTGAAGTGACATCCGGTCGTATCAAGAAGTAGCAGTGAGAGATACTAATAACCTAAGACATAGAAATGTTGAACGTTTACTTCAGTGATGATTTTGAAATAACTGCGATAACTTTCCGTATAGTTTCTAGCCAAAAATGAAAGTGATGGATGGGCCATAGGGAAAAAAACACCAATCTGGTGGAGTGTAGATAGGTTTTCGGTAGTTCAAAGATCTACTTGTATCTAATACAGGTCACTCGACTTGCAAAATGATGAGAAATCGATAAGTGAACTCGTCTTGCCAGATACAGACATACATAAATGCACACATACATACAAAAAAGAGCCCAAATGGATTCTTCGGATTCCCTGTATTGTTTCAAGTTGGACCTGGATGCTTGTGACAGAAATTGGGATTTAGATGTATTGGTTTGCGTCACAAACCTATATCATCTTCTGTGTGCTCTGTGACCATTTATCTGAACGAATTTTGCTCGAAAATCGGAGAGGCGCTCTCTCTTACTTGCTATCCGTAGATGAAGTTTGTTTCAAAAGTATAGATTTACGGGACGTCGTATTTAAATTGATGCAATTCATTGGATTACAGAAGTATGATTTTAGTTTTGATTTTCTTAGAAAAATTTATTTCTATGTAACGTCGAACGAATACTTCGAACATATATCAGTGATTTGACGAGAACTATTAGACACACGAAAGCAAGACGAACCAAACTTTGTATTGGTGGATAGAGTATTTTGAAAACATGACATATTTATGCCATCTCAGTCCAGAAAAACCATTATCATAATATCATTATTGATGGTAAAATATTTTGTAAGTCAGTGCAAAATATACGCACTTATTCAGTCGTGTTTAAATTTATGCGATTCAGTGGATTACAAACGCATGATTTTAGTTTTGATTTTCTTAGAAAAATTTATTTCTATGTAACGTCGTACGAATACTTCGAACATATTCTAGGTATTACATACTTTAACGGAGATTAAAATGTATGATCTTTATAGTCTAATAGTACATTTTCAATGATCGTTTACATTCCGCACTAAAATATTTTCACGCTAGTATAAGTGGAATGCTAGTAAACGTACCAGTTGCACAAGATTGAATCCTTCACGTGTGACTGCAATTATTGTATGGTACGCTGAACGATGCGTACTTACAAATATCAGTGTCATGAAACATTTTGAGTGTTCCAGTGTGTGTACCGTTGGTATGAGCACATAAAAGTAGTCCTAGTTATTAGACAGGCTGATAAACCTTTCGTATCCGAGTGGAATGGAAGATTTAAGGCCGTCTTTGGTGACCAAAACACGTGGTGATGGACGTATTGTGTAGTATGTGCATTGTTGAAGACAAATGAGTGAAAGCATCCGCTAATAAAATAAGGTTTGTTCGTAACCAACACTTGCGAAACGTAACTGCATCATTGCATATTGGTGATGGCGATAAAGCATGAACAAATATACTTAATAAATATTCCGTAACGATGGGCGTATAGGGACATGTCAACAATGTCGCACACACGTACACTGTTAATGAAGTTATACATCTTACTCAAACTAGATCATCGATACTGAAGTTGATATTGTGAATCAAAATTTAATTATGACAGAAAGTTTGACCCACATTTCTTTCAACGTGAAGAGGAGGAGGTAATCATTAGTGTATATTAATCAAGCGAAACCCATGGCAAGTAGAAGTGTGATTTGCAGTCTCACCAACCAATTTGAAAGAGTCGAAATTGGCTAATTTGACACGTCTTAACTTGAATCACGCAGTGATCATCAAGACAAGTGGAACGAAACTGCCTGTCGAAAGAAGTGCAAAAGGATCAATGAAGAGCATGCAATATCCTGTTTTCAAAATGCAGATGAAAAACTAATGTTTCATAATCTACTTCGAGAGTGCCTGATGTGAAAATATTTATATTCTACTGGTAAGACATCAAATAGAAAATTCAGTCAACTTGACATAAGCAGAAAATAGAATGTGGAGACTAGGTAAGTAAGCTCAACATACATGTATTTATTAGGAACAGTTCATCAACGATCGGTCAAAGTCTGGCAAAAATCAAAAACATCATGTTGTGAGATTTCAGAAGCGAACGATATTTGGAACTAAAAAGGTATTGCGTGATGTCTATCAATACACTGAGTGAATGTTGAATGACTGCCTGCAGAGATTTAAATATAGCGTCCCAGTTATTCTGAATAACAGTGAATTTAAATAGACACAATATCTATATCAGGTTAATTTATGTCTCAGATCTTACTCCAAACCAAACACTTTATATCTTTATCTGGAATAATTAAAAGGTTACTGTTAGTAAGAGAAACGAATAATACTGTGCATTATAAACCAGTCAATCATCGAGAAATATCGCATAAAGATTTGATGAAAACGGATAGGACTGCATATGAAGAGAGTGAGACATTCGCTAACATATGTTCATTCAAATAAATGGTCGTAGGTGGTACTCTACATTTTAGTATTGTGCTGATGGATGACGTAATAGATACGCTGACACACAATATAAATAAAAACTTAACTGCGATGCTTATCTTATATTTTGTAGATGACGCGTATTTTTCAAACGAAAGTGAACGACACAATATAACCGAAAATGGTAATGTATGCAGTTGCGAATATATTACATTAAGAGCTTAGAGTATATTTTGATTTCATATATTGAAAATAAATTCATTCAAGATACCGATCCAGGTACAGTAACAGCTGGGAAGCACCTTGCAGAAATACTAGAAACACATTGAAGCAAAATATCATTTGGAGTTACTTCCGATAACTAATTTACATCACATTTTATCCAAGCGTAACACAAATGACTCATTACACTTGAATTCTGACGAACCTCACTTTTTATTTTTATTCCTAATTTGTATCAAATAGCCAGGTTTGCTATTCATTGAAAGAGAGAGTCACCAACTGTCATCCATTATTGATGCTATGATTAGTGGAAGCACGAGCCTGAACATACATTTTAAGTTGGTCACCCATCAAACCAATGACTATGAACAATACACAAACAATATGTCGTTCTTGGTTGCCACACGAATATGTGTTAAAATGTGCCTTGTTATTATTTAAGCTGATAAACGTTCTAAGAGGTGTGTGTTTTGTCCTATTCGGTTTATCTGCCTAAATTCTGAGTATGATGGTGTAATGCGTCGAAGCGAGGTTGTCTCAACACTCTGTTCTATCGTAAATCGAACACAGGCCTATCGATATGAAGGTGTATATTTGCCAGTGAATTTTTCGGTAACGATGGAATATCGAAAACGTGCCATAGAAATGGACGAAGATAAACAGAGTAGAAAAGTAAGATAATAATCGAGACACGGGAAGCTGCGTTACAATAAGTGCGATGAAACAAGAAGTTCATGCCGCTCTTGCGTAGTTTCTCACTCAGAATTACATGCTGATAACCACTTGCTGTGGTATGGTAGATTCGAAATAATCATTGGAAATATCTTAAAACAAAGACTTGGAAAGATCTAAAACATTACAGTTGGAAATGGAATGAACTACCAGGCTCACGGTCGAACATTTGCGGGTGTGTTTGTTATACTCAGAACGTGTATTTTAAGTAGTATGCATTCGAGTGTTTTCATCACCTGAGAGAAGCGTTGTCCCCCCATGTGTGACACAGTGTGAGTGTTTTTAAAACCAGTGTGCTCATGCAAGAATACAGTCAGTCATTTGCTTGTTTTAAAAGTAATAGTCTGAACACACATTTTGTGAGTAAAGTTTGAAGATTCCACTTCCTAATTATCGTTTTTCACTGTGTTTGTTAATCATAAAACTAGTCGAGTTTTTATTGGCTACCTCGGAATCCAAGTACGACTCACCGATTTAATGGCCCCTGGCCTGACTTCGATATTCATGAACAAGAAGTTATGCTGTGAAATAAATCTGCCCGTCAATTTCCACTTATCAGTCCATGGCGACGTTAAAGATTAATTCTACCAAAGGCTGCAGTCAATCGTCCAGAAATGTTCACCACGATTATTATGGGAGACCTGAATGCCAAGGTTGGAATGGACAACACTGGATATCAAGACATCATGGAACGACATGGACAGGGGGATAGAAATGAAAATGGTGAGAGATTGGCAAATATATGTGCCTTCAACAAACACAAACACATACACAAAGCCAAATGGATTTCACCGGATCACACTACACAAAACCAGATTGATCATATCTCATGTAGAAAAGTTTTTATAAGTTATGTTTTTTGGAAAATCCCTCCATGTATATATATTTGTGTTATGATATGACTGACTCTTTCTGTTGACATTTTGGTACTCTATTTGATTCAATTTTGAGACTTTACCATTGTATATTGTTATTATTTCTATATTTTGTACTTAGATTGGAGTTCTTATGTTTGCTTCTGAACTGTACATATGTTGTTTAAATTTGATATATAATATGGCTACAGCCATATTTGGATTTGATATCGTTGCAGTTATTACTAATATCACTTATTCTTTTGGAACTGGATACCCATCAGGGTAATTGGGACTTGAAGGTGTATTAAAAGTCAGGTATTTGTTTGTATTTCCACTTTACCATAGTATAGACTACTTTCTCCTAGAAATATTGTGTTCTGATATTGGACTAGGAGGAGGAGCGTTCAACTTACACCTACTGGAAACAAATTGAACTGCTACGGTAGAAAATTCATCTTCATCTTTATCAACAAAACGTTCAGAAGGACTATGGAGGATGTGAGAACCAGGAGAGGAGCTGATTTAGCCTCAGATCACCATTTGCTGATCGTCAAAATGAAACTGAAACTAAAGCATTTGTGGAAAACGGGGCAGACAACATCACACATGTTTGACACGTCATTTCTTCGGGATACCTCAAAGCTCAACGAATTCAGGGTAGCCCTAAACAGTAGGTTCCAGGACTTTCAGGATCTACACAGTGGATAGGACGCAACATTGGAGAACAATTGGAAAGGGATTTAGAAGTCAATCACTTCAACTTGTCAAGAAGAAGGAACAAGAAGGCAGCAATCAATTTCAGCCGAACAAGAGCGGAGAAAGTTATCGCACAAGCTGCATACACAGAAACAAACAGGGAAGTGAAGAAGAGCATCAGAGCTGACAAACGAAATATGTGGAAGATCTAGCAATGACGGCGGAAAAGGCTGCAAGAGACGGAACTATGAGACAATTTTACGAAACAACAAGGAAGCTGGCCGGAAACTATCGTAAACCAGAACGACCAGTGAAAAGTAAGGAAGGTAAAATAATCAGCAACACTGAAGAACAGCGAAACAGGTGGGTAGAGCACTTTCGGGAAGTATTGAAACGACCAGCTCCACTGAACACACCCAACATCGAAGCAGCATCCACTGACCCCCCCCCCCAATTAATATTGGCGCACCTACGATTGAGGAGATCAGTATGGCCATCAGACAAATGAATAGCGGCAAATCAGCGGGACCAGACAACATTCCAGCAGAGGCGATGAAAGCAGATGTAGAAGCAACTGCGAAAATATTTTACATCCTCTTCAAGAAGATTTGGGATGAGGAACAAGTACCATCAGATTGGAAAGAAGGATACTTGATCAAAATACCAAAGATAGGCTATCTCAGCAAGTGTGAGAACTACAGAGGCATCACTCTTCTTTCAAAACCAGGCAAAGTCTTCAACAGAGTATTGTTAAACAGAATGAAGGACTTCGTAGACGTTCAACTTCAAGATCAACAGGCTGGATTTCGTAAGGATCGATCATGTACGGATCACTGTGGAACAATCAGATGAATGGAACTCACCACTCTACATCAAATTCATCGACTACGAGATAGCGTGGATAGGAAAACACTGTGGAGACTTCTTCGACACTACGGTGTGCCTGAGAAAATAGTAAACATCATACAGAATTCTTATGATGGATTCAACTGCAAAATCGTACGCGAAGGACAGCTAACAGACTCGTTCAAGGCGAAGACCGGTGTAAGGCAAGGTTGCTTACTCTCACCCTTTCTCTTTCTCCTGGTCATCGACTGGATTATGAAAACGTCAATATCTGGAGGGAAGCACGGTATCAACTGGACAGTTAGGACGCAGCTGAACGATCTGAACTTCGCAGATGACTTGGCTCTTCTATCGCACACTCAACAACAAATGCAAGAGAAGAAGACCAGTGTAGCGGCAGCCTCTGCAGGAGTAAGTCTCAACATACATAAAGGAAGAAGCGAAATTCTCCGATGCAACACAACATGCACCAACCGAATCACGCTTGATGGAGATACCTTGGAGGACGTTAACACTTTTACATATCTGGGCAGCATCATCGAAAACCAAGGTGGATCCGATGCAGATGTGAGGGCACGGATTGGCAAGGCAAGGACAGCATTTCTACAGTTGAAAAATATCTGGAACTACAAACAACTTTCAACCAAAACCAAAATCAGGATTTTCAATTCAAATTTGTTGACAGTTTCACTGTATGGAGCGGAAACATGGAGAACTACCAAAGCCATCATCCAGAAGATACAATATTTATTAACAGCTGTCTACGCAAAATACTTCGTATTCGTTGACCAGACACGATCAGCAACAACGAACTGTGGGAGAGAACAAACCAGATTCCAGTGGAGGAGGAAATAAGGAAGAAGCGTTGGAAGTGGATAGGACACACACTACGAAAAGCACCTAACTGCGTCACGAGACAAGCCCTCACATGGAACCCTCAAGGCAAAAGTAAAAGAAGAAGGCCAAAGAATACATTACGCCAAGAAATCGAGAAAGATATGAGAGTAATGAACAAACATTGGACAGAACTGAAGAGAGAGGCCCAGAATGGAGTTGGTTGGAGAAAACTGGTGGGCGGCCTATGCTCCATTGTGGGTAACAGGCGTACGTAAGTAAGTAAGTCCTGGGCGATTCCTGTTTCTGCGACTGTGATAATAAAAAGCTACATACTGTTTCCATTAGATCAGTCGATTTCAGGCGATCGTTTGTGCAGACAGATATGAGAATATAATGGCTGCAAGCTATGTAAAGTGAAGTGACGAAGACGGGAAAGCCAGCACTATGCAGTGAGGCATGGCCTAAACATTGATGTTCAGACGATAGTAAACTAGATATGTGGTGAGCGAAGTAATCAGCACACACATTGTGTATATAGATCTATGTTCTAAAATGTGTCAGATGAAGATTCAACAAAGTTATTTTGGCTTCTCTGACTGTTAGAATCGACTACGTGATCTGGTTATATGCAAGCAAAATTCAGCAAAACCAGTTATTCGCTTGCGCACTGACACCAGGGCCAATCTATCAGTAAACATCTTTGCAAACTCTTTTGTGGCTTGATTTTGGAAACATAAAACGGACATCTGAATCAGAACACATTTCGAAAATTGTATAATAAGAATATGAAACCGATGTAAGTCGAACATAAATTTTTTCAAAATTACTAGTTACAAATCACTAGCATGAAAAATTCTACCTAAAATCATTCTGAGATTACCGCTCGTCCCAAGCCTGATTTAGGGTTCGCCCTAAGCCGAGACACTTTGAAAGTAACGAGACTGATGTCCATACATGCAATTTTTCCACGATGTGTGAGACTGGTACAACTATCCAAGTTATTGCGGTAGTACAAGTTTACGAATTTATGATGTTTTATAGAAGTGGAAACCGTAAAAACGGCAACTGAGAAAAAGATATTGGCTTAATTGTAGATGCTATCGTACTTTGAAAATGTTGATGAAAATATCACACACAAAGCGTTTCACTGACACAATACAAACAGGTTCGTAGAGGAGCTAGGTTGATCGTATGATGCTTTTAGACAGGGAAAGAGGGCGTTACGACAAATGTCATTCAAAACTATGTGCGTGCTCCCGAAAACAACGAAAACCATAAACTTTGTAGGAGGCTGCAGTCAGTTATAACGAGCACAGGAAGAAACTATCCAGTCTTCTTTATTAATACGGCAAACTTGACTTGAAATTAAACCATGCGCATCAAGTGTTCAATAACCGGTAAAATCCGTGAATTTTCATTTTTTTCTATTTCAACCAAATTAAATTAATTGAGAAACAAAGACTTATTTCAATTCAGAACGACATTGCAAACTGTGTTTGATCTAGTCAGAATTGATTCACTTTCACTGATTAATGATATGCAACCGAACTCAAAACATGACGAAAACACGTTTGAGGGACAGTAAGTATAGATGAGCATACTCACCACCATAGTTCTCTCCAAGGGACTCACTGACTGTCAGTTGAATGAAATTAACTGGATGATTTGTCGGAGTCTCACAGACCGTTGCACAAATGCTATATTGACGAGTCTTGACTTAGAGGAATAGACAACCAAACTTATTTAGAAGTGTATAGTAAAACCTTGCGGTTTTCAATCATTGCCGAATGAGGTCTCAGGTAGTTGAGTACAAAGCAATTTTAGCACCAAGTGATAACGCTGGCACTTTGCCAATCGATGATATAATGCCATGATGTAATGAGAATGGGTCGATATCTGATGATCTCATCTGTTACCATATATATCAATGACTACATTGTCATACCATCAGTAACCACATTCCATTTCATTTAGTAAATGAGTTGATCTTGCCTATTGACAAAGAAATATTATCAGTACTAATTAATTTTGTGAATTTTAAGTTTCATTCATTTTTTATTTGTTAACGTAGATGAGTTTTGGCCACCTACACACTCATTTGGATAGTGATATCGATTAAATGAAGAAACACCACAATAGAAAGTACCATCACATATACTCAATTAGAGAGAATATGGTAACGTATGGAAAGAGAATATAACCACTGACAATAAGAACAATTCAGGTCAACAGACCTGTGTGTTTGTGAACTACATACTCTTGTTATCTACAACAATACAACGACTACCACATATTTGGAAATAAAATATCTTTCTAAACAGCGTAGAAACAAACAGGATTTGAATATCTAACTGATATTTTGCTATATTCAACTAGGTAAATCCGATAGAATTTCGAATTTGTCAAGTGCCATCTCTGAATGTGCTGATTGTTGGGCAAACGAACGATGCACCTTGCTTCATGAGTGAGTGAGAGAAACCTGAGGGAAGGAGGTAGTTGGAAACTGGAAAGTGTACTTTTGTTAATCTGCACGATTGGGTTTATTCGAATTTTCATACTCTTGTTTGCGATGAAGCACAACTGTGAAAAATGATTGTCTATGTGATGAATATTTTGAAAGGAAATAAAATCCAATTGTCTCGTTACTCTTTCTTTTTTTCATTCGTTCTTGAAAGTGTGGTTGTGTCGAACTGCCCATGTCAGTAACATGACATAAACTGGTTGTTCGAAGAAGACTCTTATTAATTGTTTTAGTTTAGACATATAACATCAAATCTGTATGTTGAGTACTTTGGAATGAAACATGAGAATATTTGTACAGTAACAAATTCACTTCCTGAGGTTGTTGCGTTGAGGCATCAGGTATGTGAAGAAAACTGTCACACTGTCATTTCGCATTCAACAGTTGAACAATGGTTTGAATTGATCCCGATCGTGACTTACTAGGATATATATAGAGAGACGATATCTCTGTTACTTTTGACATTACAGGCCTCGCACTGTGAAAAAACTGTTCACCTAGATCACTGGATTCTTTAACTTTACATTCTGTCCACACGTCCTCGTTACTAACTGCATTGGTAGAGGCTTCAGTTTCGAACGCAAACACCTGATCTCTAGATCATCGAGCCGACTTCCGACAGTTTACATCTTTAGCTTCAACTAATCCACGGATGTCATCAAGGTTACATTTAGAGCGCAGAGGATAATACTGAATAGGAGATAGTGAACGATAACTCAGATGCATGTTGACTTGAATCAACTGCTCATAATAGTGTGAGTGAAATGATTGGAGGCATTTTGTGAGACACTAGTTCGTTTAACTAATGGTTTCATCATGTTGGCCAAATGGATTGTCTGTGCTTTTGAAGAAGCCATCTCTATTTCAACAAGTTCTTAATCAATGCTGAATAACCGATGAGTTTTAATCTCAAATTTTATTGTCCTGTGGATCTGTATGAATATTTGGATTGAAGTAAAGCCTGAAGTACAATGAAGGCTTGACAGAATAACTTAAATCCAGAACATTTTCGTTATTCCACTTGGAATATTTATGTCGCATCTGTTCTCATCAGGCAGTATTTTGTAACTAGCGTTGCCCAGAATTAATCTTCGAGGTTATTCACGGGTTTGTAATATGCCTAGATTTCCAGAAAAATATAAACCTTCATCCTTCTTCATAGTCAAAATTATTTACCTATATTCGTGACTTACAGCAGATTTTTTAAATACAGTTTTGTAGATTAGATTTTTAAAAATTTGAAGTAATCATTTATTAGGCTGTACATCACCATTGGAAATCCTGGAAGCATTGGACGGACGTTTCATCTTGGTATGGAATTCATCAGTAGTGCGAGATAAGACAAAATAGTGATTTGAGGAAATACTGACGATAACAACTAGCGTATTTCTAGCTGGTATCTAGTCTTTCTGTGGTTAATGAGCTTATTTGGAGCTTTGAGGAGACATTTATCAAGCGGAATCGTATTGACGGTGCACTTTGTTTTTGTCATGTGAGGCAAAGTATTCTCGATGTGACATTTCGTGTGGTTTAGTTGATGGCCACTACCAACCGCTCAGTTGGCGTAAGGTTATTTTAAATCTCATTTTAATCCTCTTCGCTTATTATGGAACTCCAGATCTTTGCATCTTTTGTGTAGATCAATGCCTCCGTGCCACGTTTATAGTTCAGGTCATCAGTGAATATCAGGATGAGGAATGTACCTAACTAATTTTATCAAAATAATTTTCTAATTGGTTGTTTTCAACAATCCAATGAGAAATAAGCAAAAACATTTTCAATTCATTTAAAGCTGATGAGAACCAGTGAATTGTTTTTCTGAGTTGAGAAAAGAGATGAGGTGAGTATTGACGAGAACTTTTGATACGAATCAGTAAGTGCCCCGAATGTCCACTCCACCAAC
This sequence comes from Schistosoma turkestanicum, assembly GCA_944470395.2. Lineage (NCBI taxonomy): Eukaryota > Metazoa > Platyhelminthes > Trematoda > Strigeidida > Schistosomatidae > Schistosoma > Schistosoma turkestanicum. Next base: position 34,107 of record CALYCR020003285.1, read on the forward strand.
TGAGATAACAATCTAATATTCATCCTCAATATTTCAGAAGTTCTACATCTTCTGGCTTGTTGACGTGGATTGGTTTTTTCGTGGGTTTGCTTACAAATTGCATGAAGTGTGAGAAATGGTGCGATCAATTTGATAACTTTAAACCCAAGAAACATGAAATCATTATTGCCGAAAACGAAACTTACAGAGAAGTAACTCATCAGTTGGATGCTAAAACATTCACATAGTCTAATCACTATTATTATTCTCTGCTGATTCGACGTAATCAAATCCGTCCAGTAATAAATGGAGATTTCGTTCGACTTGATCGCCACAAAGTGAGTTTTATACGTGCTAATGAGAGTATATGTATATTATTAGGATATGAAGTCCCCATTCCCCATTGAATTCTACGGTGAGCACTACGACTCGTTTAGAAATAACTTAGATGGTAAGTGCTATTTCTCAATGTCAAAGTACTTAGTATCTATTGAAATTTACGAGTCGAATTATTCTATGAATCGAACTGACTACAATTTCACTGAAATAATGTTATCATATCAATTGATAATTATTCGATTCATTTATTTTCAATAATTACACATAGGTTCTTTAGAAATTAATGATCCTCGAAACAATTTTTCAGTCACTGGTATAATTCAACCGTTTAGATTGAGACTTCTAGAATACCAAGTGGAGATTTTCAGTGATGGTGAGTGCTTTTGATTTTCGCAGCATTTTGCTGTGTATATAAGTATTTCAAGCATTACCTAGATTTAGTGAACTGTATCAGTATTAGGGTTTACTAACTCGTCTGTGTAATATGTAAAGTATGCGTGTGTTTCTTATATTCAATGCCGTGAATTAGGGGAACAAATGAAATGGATGCGTTTTCCGAAATGAAATCAAATTGATTGACAAGAAGAAATAAATTAAAAGTGTTTACTGCAATTTGAAATGCCATCTAGACTATTCATATAGGATTCATTACTTGAGAATGCTGTTTCCTGTCACAATTAAACGGATATATATTGCGGCTGTCACTCGAATTTCTATTCACTGACGACCACTGTAAACGTAGTCAGTATAATTCAACTCTTTTCTGACACACATCAGTAATAGAAACTTACAGAGTAAAAATATTCTTTTCAGTTGATTGACTTGAAGCGACTTTACAGTCTTAAAAGTGACTCATATAACTTCAATCATTCGTGTGAAACGTGCTAAAACGTGTAATTGTTGAAAGAGATACATTCTCACCATTCATGGATAAACGTATATATAAACATATATATATTTTCTAATTTATTGTAATCATTTTAGAGAGTGTTATCGCTGAGAAATTGTGGTATCAGAAAAATAATGATATTGAAAGTAAGTACATGTGAAATGAGCGTTTGATTACACAACAAATCACACTGCACAAATGATTACATTCACATCAACTCAATTTGTTAAATTTGTGTGATTCAACTAGGTTTTTTGAATGACGATACTGAAAATGATGAAAGAACGATCTATCAATTCTTGTCCTTGTTTGAACACATCGATAGACTTAGAGACCATTTGAAATGAATAGAAATAGGCTATGACTTGTAAGTTGCAAACCGATCGCAATGAACTAGTCAAACACAAGCCTCATTCGACTTGTGTGAAAATTATTACACAATTTGAATTGCACTGACAGGAACAAGTGAAAGTTCACAGAATGCTGGTTCTGCAACATTACCGACTTTGTGTTGTGTGCTCACAAGACGCCACTTATGTGCGTTCCACTCTTGCTCATGGTATTTCGTCTACACATAACTCATTGTATGGTCATCCGGAAAAATTCATTCATTTTAATTATGATAGTGTTTAACAATCTATGCTGCCGGAAACATTTATCATAATCAATAAACAATCCATTCAGACGACGGTCACATGCATTTGAACTATTGTGTTGTGAATTCACATTTTATATCACATATGCAAGTGATCGACTGCATCAGAGAATCGTCATCATTATTCTGTAATTGTAAATTACCATCTAACTGACCATTTGTCTAATGAGCATGAAAAAATTTGTCTGAAAATCACAATCAGTATGCAATATCATTTGGAAATCTCAGTGTCTGTCATTCAATTTCAAGTGCAGATAATTGTTTGGTTTTCATAAACTTGGGTTCAGCATATCTGACTTAATATAGCTGAAGGGAGATATTCAAAATGGCACCGCGATCATCTCATGAAATGTGGTCACCAGATGCTTATATATACTGTGTCACATCTAACAACAAAACGCCTGTCAATTATCTCTCACATTCTAAAATCGTTATTCCTTCTTTCACAGGTTCTGTTCAGATAATTCTGTTAATATACAGGAATGGAGAAATAAATGTTTACTATGAGAAAGTAAGCTGGGCACTTGAATAATATGTTACATTGATTGTTTCTGTTTACCTTATGAAATTTTACTCGACCACCGAGAAATGGACAATCACAGTCGAACAGGCTTACACAAATAGTTGACAAAAATATAGATTCAGCAGTGATTGTGTAGAATAACCATTATGAAATTAATATTGTATACTCCGAAACACTTCACAAGCAATCGAAATCTGCGTCGATCATTTTCTTTGAGAGTGGAAATGCGCAGAAAATTTTATTGCAAAATAACCAAATGCGAATCGGTGATGAGAATATTGCTCAGAATAAAGCGTCTTTTTATGAAAATGACACTGCTCAATTGTTCACTCGTACGAATGACAGTGGCAGGTTTATTAACTTAAAATAGAGTGAAGATCTCATGTTTGTGGAAATGAACAACTTTTGATAGGCTTGAAGTAATCTGCATACATCAGCAAAAGTAATATGATGTGATACGTATGGAAATAACCATATTTACTCGATTTCACTGCTCTGAAACAGAATCATATGTAATAGGACTACACTTTGTACAAATCACATTGTTTTTCAACAGTTGTTAATATGCAGCCCACTGTGTGTCACTACCGATACACCATTTATCAAACTGCAGCTGGAAACTAAGAAATATCATAATATCTACATAGAATGAATAAAATCATATTTCTAACGCAACTGAAAGTATCACTTGATTGCTGTAAATGTTGATAGCATACTTTTACCTGATAATCTGAATGATCACCCATGAGTTGAATCAGTGGTTTCTTTCGATATTTGTAGTTGTGTTGACAGATCTTGACTAAGATTTCCAATATAACTTTTTAGGTACCTACTAATATTCAAGGCCGTGGACTAGACTGGAATATTTACAAATACTTCCTTTGCACAGGGGACGAATCTAGTAAGAGTGATTTTATTTAAAATCATATAATTTACATCAGTTGGTCACCATGTTCAGTGTTCACCCCAATTTTAACATATTTTACCTTAATTCATCATCATCATGATCATGATGAGATTGTACTGTTGAGAGAAATAGATAGTACACAAATCTAATAATAGTTAGGTCTTTCAACATCAAATTTGTATGTTGAGCATTTGAAACGTGAGATTATTTGTAGAGCGAGAAATTCACTTTATGAGGATGTTGCACTGACAAGTTTGTTACGTAAAGGAAAGTGTCACACTGTACCTTTGCTTTCAACAGTTGAACACTTGTTTCACTTGATCACAATCATAACTAACTTGATTATTGAGATGACTGATGTTTTCTGACGACTGTCATCACCAAAATCGAAATGTCAAAATGAGAAAGTAATAAAACGTTTTGAACATACTTCTACAATCGAAAGTTGTTGCATTGAGCTATATACCTATACGCAGCCGGTAGAAGTACATGTTTATAGTAGGAAGAAATATGAACTGGTAATACTAAGACTATTTAAATACAATAACAAACGCTTTTGACAGTGTAACAACACTGAAAGTACTAAGTCAAACTTGGATATTCAAATGAAAAATTACGATCACGAAACTCTCTTGAAGAGTTACACAATAAGAAAACTGTAAAATAAATAGATGGTAAAAATTGTTATGTAAAAGTATTTCTGATATATTTATATCCTGCAAGAAGTGACCGATGAGTTGAGAATTTTTTCTGAATACATCAATTGAGGTTGTAAGTTCGGATTCCTTTGGCTTCTTCCATGTGTAGGAGACAGGTTTGAACTCCATTAGAGGTGTTGATGGACTTATAAAACAAGTCACCCTGAATCGATCAGATGTAATTATTTTACGACTATCAAAAATCATGTGTAGAAAGGTGGAAATGTGCATCGTTTTTATCAAGCTCTGTCCAAACCATTTTCGCATGTGTTCACTTATATACCGTTTCAATTTACCGGTGTCTACTTCTATTCATCAGATTCATTAGAAAGGAGGAGTGGTTTCTTTCGAATATTTGTAGTTATGTTGACAGATCTTGACTAAGATTTCCAATATAACTTTTCACATACCTACTTCAATTCAAGGCAGTGAACTAGACTGGAATATTTACAATGGCTTCCGTTGCGTAGATGAAGTATCTAGTAAGAGAGATTTTATTTAAAATCATATAATTTACATCAGTTGGTCACCATGTTCAGTGTTCACCCCAATTTTAACATATTTTACTTTAATTCATGATCATCATGATCATGATGAGATTGTACTGTTAAGAGAAATAGACAGTACATAAATCTTTCAACATCAAATTTGTATGTTGAGTATTTATAATTGGAAACGTTAGATTATTTGTAGAGCGAGAAATTCAATTTCTGAGGATGTTGCACTGAAAAGTATGTTAAGCAAAGAGAAGTGTCTCACTGTATCTTTGCATTCAACAGTTGAACATAACTTACTTTTGTGATGACGGATGTTTTGCGCTCATTTTCATCACATAAACCGACATGTCGAAATGAGAAAATTATCAAACTTTTTGAAGCTACATTTGTAATCAACAGGTATTGTTTTCAGTTGCATAAATACACGCAGTCGGTATTTACGAATCGCTTCTGAACATAACTTTTGAGTCCGTGAATTTCGGATTCCTATGGCCCCTTCTATGCGTAGGAGACAGATTCGAAATCTGTTA
>CALYCR020003286.1:0-37739 GCA_944470395.2 Schistosoma turkestanicum
AATTTAAACAATATATGTACAGTTCAAAGGCAAACACAAAAACTTCAATATAAGTACAAAATATGGAAAGAATAACAACATACAATGGTAAAATCTCAAATTGGAATCAAATAAAATACCAAAAATGTCAAGAGAAAAAGTCCATCATGTCATAGCAAAAATATGTAAACATGGAGGGATTTTCCCAAAGACAAAGCATTCAAAAAGAATTCTACAAAGACTATTCCGGAAAAGTTTCCTCTTGAAGCTATCTACCAAGTTGATTGTTGTTCTCAACTCCTGGGATAGTATCCTAAGTGGGACCAACTATTTGCGAGAAAATACTGAGAGCAAATCTAGGTAATTACTCTTCCTTGCGGAAATTTCCAAGGATTAACTCAAGGAGCTTGGCGATGATGTTCTGTTGGGTTGCTCATGTTTGGGTGATTAAATGTACTTAACATTTTGTTTTCCGCCATCAGATAACCTCGCTTCATCCAAAGAATCAGTAAGAATAATCCCAAAATGTCTGCCCTCGATTAACCGTATCTCAGTTATCAATACTTGTCGTCGAAATAGACGCCAATAATGACTTAATATAGTTTACATGATCATTATTACTGACATCATGCTCCTCCTTAACTCAATCCCCAAATACTTTTATACTTTCAAATTTTATGTTGACTTTTTTTCATAAAATAAAATGCATCGTTAATCAAATAAGTCTCTCAATTTGCTGCAACATCAGCAGTTCTTTAGGTTTCCTATTAAGTGCATCTACATACTGTCTTCAACTCTGTCTGGTCGAATACGTAGCATTATCTTGGAATTATATATCTTACTGTAATTACTAGCTCAGCGGCGAACTTATTGATCACACGGCTATCAAGTAAACTTCGTCTCATCAATATGCATGTATATTTACCCAATAGTTTGTACATTGATAACATAGTTTCATACGCTAATGTATGGATTATATTATTATTGATGATCTATAAGCATCTTGAACAACTAAAAACTACTTAAGCCACTGGATTTTCTAGAATTATCCTTTCCAGATCAAATCTGTGAAAAGGTGGTAAATTACCCCATTTCTTTGTCTTCCAGTCATAAATGTTGCTTTTTAGCAGAGCATTTTGTTTTGCTTCATTTATAGACTCGTCGCATTTGTTGGTGCGCTGAATTACTTTACCATGCCACATTGATATCGCTGATATTACTCTACGTGAGTTTTTCTTATTTCGTGTGCTTCAATTAGCTGGTAAGCAATGATCAGGCATACAAAATCGGGAGAGAAATCCAATACTTATTTCGAAAATTCATTGTAAATAAAGTCAAAACGTTTTAGTTACACTGTCCTCTAGAAAAGCTCATCAACGTCTCTAGCTGAAAATATCCATGTTATGTTTCTTTATCTAATGACTGCAGTTTTTACACTTTGGTTACGATTTTCGAACAGTTATGGAGGTTAGCTAGACGCTCGTGTGCTTATCCACTTGGAGTTCAAAACAAAGTGGCCAGACAAGGAACATTAATTACATAACATAATTACGAGCCCCATCAAAAAACATTTGTTATAACGCAAGAACATTATTCTATCTTTTCTGGATAGATCATGTAGTTTTTGTAATCGATAATGTCACGAGAAGAATCCTCTCAAAGTCTCACCACAATAATTTATTAGATAGTGTTTATATCTTTTTGACCAGGTTCGACGCGTAGCTTCTATTCAGGTCCTTGGTAAGCATGCCTTATTTTTCGCAGTTATCGGTATTCGAATTTTGTTAGTATTTACACTGATTAATTAATTCCGCCTTTGTTTACCGCCGTGCCACTGACGACTAGATCGTTTTCGACTGAATTCGAGTTTATGATATCACACCTTTGATGGATGTTGACCTCTAATCACCTGCCCTGAACAGTTACTGAAGTCCTTGTAGGTTTATTATTTGATCCCCAATTTTCGGAAATGCTCTTGTTGGTTCTCAGGTACTGAACACATCAACTACTACTTTGTTTTATATCGTATTTTTTGTTAGAGACTCTTTCAACTGTTTAGCAGAGGCTCCGTCGTTATGTTTATTTTGTAGTATCAATGTAGTTCGCCTACAGTTTAAAAACAAATACTAGCCGCCTCGTTGGGCTTCATAATATCAATAGAGTTCGCATCTTTTAGAATGAGATTTTCATTCGCAGTCACACAATCAATCTGAATGTTGTTCGGTTTTCTTATTCTATAAGGAGATAAAATTTGAAGGTAATAACTTGTTGTAACGCTCGCCTAATAATTCCAGGCTAATTCCTATTGCTTATTATTCTCTGACCACAATACACTGGACTAATTCCAAAAAATCAGAACACAGTGGAACAGGAAAAGATTTCCAAATAGCAATCTTAATTGGAAATAAGAAGCCGAAGCGGGGTGAAGGCGAAATAGATACAACGTTAGTGTCCTTATAGTTTTTACATGAGAAGCTTCTGGAACGTAATTCACGTGATTGACTAGCACTGACCGGATTAGATTTTCCCAATCAGCATGCAGCCAACAACACGAGAATTTTCTAGCCTGTTCTCCAAGTATGGGCCAGGTGCAGCTAACGTAGTCATGCTTTAATCCATCTCTGAGCAGATTCGTAGGATCTGGTGCTATAGTTCAACTGCTTCCTGGGTGCTTTGCCACCAGTACTCTTACGAGCCGCCTGCTTTGTAGGAGCCATATCTGTGAGCTAACCTCGATTGGACTTCTTCCCATCGGTAAGTTTTGTTGAGGCTCATGAGCAGCATACGGTACAGGACGTCTCGGACGTGAAATAGGTTTGGCATCTTCTTTCACTGGTACGTGAGCTTTCATATTGGTACAGTGGCCAAAGCTATTCTGAAAAACAGAGGATGACTTCCTCTTTCGTCTATCCTGTAACCATTCACCTGACTTCTTTGTAAGTATTGGTGTGTCCAATGATGAACACGATACGCTGTAGACACTGTTAATGGGTAAATCCATTATTCCCAGTTTTTCTAGCATATCTAGACCAAGAAGATCAAGGTTTGGTCGTTCTATTAGATAGCATCTTCTTGTACATTTTGTTCCGTTTAAGGAAAATTCACACTGGAATTCACCAACCAGTTTTAACACAACACGTGAAGTGTTTTTAGCTGTTTTCATTATGGTGCGCGCTACTTATAAGTAGTATATGACGCCAGTGTAAACGTAATGTCTGGCAGCAGAAGATGGAGGAAGATCAAGAAAGGAAGAGTGGGAACACAATGGAATTTGTATGAAACGAATGAATAGTGAAATGTCAGACAATGGATTGATGATGGATTGATGATTTGCGAATTAACGGTTACGATATGGTTTTCCTATTTTACTGAGTAACTCTGTAACTTTCGTTAAATACAATTCGGTTGCTCTCACCTGCGTTCTCCTTCATTACACCATTGGCGGTTTACCCAGCAAGTCATACGTTTCTCTAGACACTAAGATGATATCTGATGCCATGTCGATTTGAAAACGAGCTGATGAACCGTTCATCTGGATAGTAACAATCTTTCTCCGAACGTCATAGTCTGTTTGAAAAGCAGCTACCAAAGAAAGTGATTTAGACGCGGCTAATTTCACCACATGTTGAGTCCGTTTGTGCCTCTTCCTGGGTTGAGACGTACGATTTGGTTGACAATGGCCTTTTTTATGTCCACGTGTGTTGCACATCTGACATTTATGTTTTTTAAATGAACAGAATCGTACATAATGCCAATCACCACATTCGGCTATATTGATATTGATGTTCTGTGGCAGTTGCTGTCATTAAAAAGTGTACCAAAGAATTAACTCATTATTATATTCTGTACATCAACATAATTACTAACATTTTGGTTCTTCTGAATTTCCTCTATTCATAAGATTAATTGCACATTCATTATCTTACTAGAGAATTGCCTTCATTAACCAACATAAGTGAAGGTGTACAGTTAGTGTTCTAATTTTAAAAATTATCTGCTGGGTCATTGTTCGGCTTTAAACAAGAATATTTCCTGCTCCTCGATCCATTTTCCTTATTTCTCCTTTACAACACCTTATTCTAATCCGTCAGTATTAGTTTTGATATTTGCCGAAGACGTGGTTAATTTACCCAGGAGCCGGTTAATTTATTATATGATGAATGTCAAGCAGATCTTGGCACACTTAGCTCCTCAATTCTTGTTATATGCATACCTGGCTTTATCCTGTATATTTTCGCAGTCATTATCAATTCGTCGTAACGCAACCGTTGCAACTCGCGATGGAATGATGGAATGATCACAATTCATTCGCTTCCTCGTGTAAGAAATTCAAGTAGACTATTTGAATATACTTTTCGCAGCTGATGATAGGGGTCTACTAGGAAGCTTTTTTCTTTACCGTGTAGTGCCTGCACATATATTCGATTTCGCTTATATGTAATTTGGTTAAGCCGTTTCGATTAATTTATTTAACTATGCCATTTGTATTTCAACAATTTATATGTACTATTCGTTCTTATTATTGTCTGGTTTGTATAAGCTCACATGACGTTTCCTGCTTGCCATTTGACCTTGTCAATCATTCGTCGCTTTTCTTCATATGTGTGCATGCCTATCTCGTTGGTCGCATGTCTGTCTTATTATGGTCTGACTATATATTCTTAATCATGCTCTAACTCTGGGAGTTGGTTCATTAGCCTTCTCCAACGCGCTTCGCCTGTTCATTCGCTTCCTTCGCCCATTCGTTCGCATTGTAATCCAAGGAGTTGGCTCAACAGCCTTCTCCAATTCACGTCACTTCTTTCGTTTCATTCACTGCTTCATCGCTCCGCTTTGTGGCGTGTCCCAAATAAACGTATTCATCACTACGAGTTCACCTTCTGATATAACCGTCAGACGCTACTTAGTAACGATTGTCTGGACGAGCTAATTACCGAGATTAAGAACACGCAGTAAATCGACGCACTACAAGTGATAAGTCGAATCCATATCCACTGGCATTCTAAACAAATTTTAAATGATGTTATGATCAAGTTTCACAATGGGAATTTCCCAAATCATAACATAAGAGGTTCATAGTAATAGTCATAGTCACTGAGCTATGCTACTTAAACTATGTAACCTTACCATTCATTCATCCGGTACACTATAATATCCGAACGATTGTTGACGTTCGAGTCAAAAGACTATGAACATGTCTACAAACCAGTTAATTTCGGGTCGCAAGTGTTATCGCAACTCTTGTTTTTATAAACGCAAGGACGGGATAGGCCAGATGAAACAAGTGTATTCGCTGGCGATTTTGTGGTATTGAAAAAAAACCAAAACGTGCCAGAGACATGGGAAAAGTTACAAATAAGCGAAAGCAAGATGGCGATCGAAAGGCATAAAAGTGCGGTACGAAGTTACGAATGAACAAAATGTTCGGTAAAACGTTCACCGGTATAACTGATTATACTAATGAAAGTTTCCATCGTCGTTTCTTCGTTAAAGTAAAATCAATAAACCATGGAAACCGAACGCATTACCTCTCACGAGCACGATACGTTGGTTAGTAATACTTAAGTTACGTTCATTTATCGACTATTTGAATAAAGGTATAATCCTATTTATTCATGCACATAGTTATGTGCAATTAATATTCAGTGTTTTTCATTTTACTTGTGTTAGAGGACCAGCTTCTAACCTATAACCTAAGGTTGAACATTATTCATACACGTCAGTTTGGAATTAAAAATCAGTACTAGTTAAACAACCTTGAGAATACATCTTCAAATAAAATCTGATCGTGGGAATAGGAATTTTTACCAGCTGTGAATAAAGTTCATTTACAGCTTCCAAGCTGCTTTAGTTTCCATGACTGAGGTTTAAGGCTTCTGAATTACCTCCATTTCCAAGTCTTAAAGATTTATTCCAGCAGTGGAACAAGCACGAAATTGAATTTACGGCTGATCTTTAAAATTAAATGTCACCATCTCTTTTTGTACCTCAAGCATGAAACTCTGAAGTTTTGTTCATGTCCCCTCGGCATTCTATGGAATTCAGATCTCTCTATAAATTGTAAACTTTTTCACCGCATGACTGGAAAATAATCCCTTGAGAGTCTTATACAACAATGAAAGCAAGGTTTGTGGACTAGTCATTTGGATATTTGTCAAGGAATACGAGAGAATGTGACTGAAGTTTATGAATGTTTTTTCCAGTCATATAGCGAATTTTGGATCATTTCACGTAGTCCTTAAAGATTTATGTAATTAAATTATTGCCCTATTGGCCTATAACACACTTCACCTCAAAGCAATGTTATTATTCCCTAGGACATCCACTTTATTGTAGTAGCCATGTTTAGGTTAGTATTAAATCAGGTAGAAAGAAGTGAAAAGAGCAACTATTTGATATAACAAAATCTGACAAACATTTACGAAGCAGTTCGTACACACCTAGTTAATCATTGATAATGAAGTGGATGGTTATAACAGAGGGGAGTAGTTTACTTGTTTCCGTTGAGGGTTAGTCCAAAAAACATTGGTAAACTTGAAACGCTGGGTCTTGAATAAGCTGTTCATGGGCAAAGTGGATTACCAAAGTAGCTACAATGTCTGATGTATAATTTTAGCTAATAAGACTCATTGGTTCTTACGGCTTCGGGATTGAAGATAATGAATCTAAATACCACTTTCAGACCATTATGTCGAAATATAATTGTCTATATTTACATCTTAAGTCACCTTATGTCATTTCTAATATCGTTAGTTCTAACTTGTATCAATCATTTGATCAGGTCTGAGCACTAGAATTTCGGAAAATCTTTCCCAAACCTAGTAAGGGTTTGACGAGTACGATTTTAGTTTATGTAGAAACCTAACTCTATCCAAACCTAACCTAACCTGACTAACGAAACCAACAAAAAATATGTGTTTGTATACTCACCTTTCGATTGACTGAATTCCTGATTACGATTATCTGTTCATTGGCTTGTTTGGTTGTTGCCCTCAAACTTGTTTTTATTTCAAAATACACCGTCTGACAGATATTTACATCTAACTTCTGAATCGGTTCTGTTCAACGAAATGTGAACGAGCAGTGTGCGGATCAGTAATAATCCTAGATATATCCCAAGATTTTATGTTAAACAAATAACTATTTTACTTAATAGATACACAGTCATTCATGATGCAACCAGTTCCATAAAATTATATTGTACAAAGTGTATAAAATTATTTTAAAATCAACTAGAACATATATGAATAATTTTACTGCAAAACTTTTGTTCCAAATCAAAAATGAACAAGAAAAAAAATAAGTAAACGATAAATAAGTGTAGTCTGTACAGAATATTTTAATATTTCAACATTACGTCTATCTAAATAGCTAGCCAAAATACATCAACAACAAAGCTTTATACTACAAAGTGTTGTTCTTCATTTATCTAGTTAAACGAAGGTTTGATGGGTGGTTGTTGGTATTATTTAGCAACATACAATCATGGTTTATCTCTGATCCAGAAGTTTCACCCGATAATGATGATGACAAAGATGAATTAGTATCTGTCCGTGAACATTGTTTCATGCAGTGGGCCATATATATTGATTGAGGTATTAAGTCAGTCTCTTGCATTGATCCTGATTTTGATAATACTGTTTCAATTGTTGAGTTTTTATCAGATAGTAAAGATGATTTGATTGGTGATTTCATCAAATGTTGTAAATGTGGATAGAAATGATTTTTAAGCCTTAAGAAATTACTGTCCTCATAATTTTTTTCATTTACGACGTGATTCAACGATTGTAATTCACTCTCATCTAAAGATTGAGAACTATCTGAGCAATTTGTCTGATTAGAAACATATATATATATATATATATATATATATATATATATATATATATATATATATATATATGGAGAGAAAAAGAGAAGAAAATAACAAATACAAATACAAATAAATACATTGAGCAAAGGCATACAATAATATTTTTAAATAATGAGCTATTGAAGAAAACTCCGTCATCAGTGTTTGAAACGCGCATTTGAATTTAACGGGTTACTGGTACTCTTCTAGCTAGTGTTCACCTTAATGAAGTGAACATTGTGTTATTAAAATATTATTCATGAAACGAACGTAAATACTATGAGATGATTACCATAATGCATTACCAATTCATCTATGTTAATGAAATGTGTTATTTTATATAACATCATTCACTAGAACAGTCAATTTTAATTAATTATTCTGTTTTTTTTAAATCATAAAACAGTATAGTATGAATAAATTCTAGTATTTTTTTTAGCATGTATTTAAGTGAATGACTAGCGGTATAATATGCAACTTTCATTACTAAAATCAGGTCACTTGATGTACATTAATTTCATTTAGAATAAAAAATGCAAAAGCAAATATTATTTCGCTCAAGAACAATTCATCGCTGATTATTTCACACATTATTGGAAAATGTGAATTGTTTTCTGACTATCGCAAGAGCTGACTTTCATTCCTCATACAATAACTTTACTCATCGTCAAACATATGTTATCATTTCTGTGCATAAAACAATTGTTTCTTACAATGAATCGTACTTGAAGCAGTCGATTATTAAAGTGTCAAGTGATAATTAGAAATGACGCTAATCATCCTTTTATGGATTTATAGTGATATGTGACAGGTTTAATCAAGTTATTATTGATCTCTAAGTGTACATGGATACAATCTCAAATTGCAAACCATTTATTATGCAATTTCTTCTCTGATTTGCGAGTGTAGATTGCCTGTAGTTGTACTGAATAAAGTAATGTTTAGTTTCTGGTCTTTGATTAGCTATTACATGGTACTGTTTGTGTACAGCTGATCAATCAGGTATCTAGTCTAGTGATAGCAAAATCTCGGTCACCGCTTGCATACTGGTAGGATGTCGAACTAAACAGAAATATTTCCAATCTGTTGGCGAATGACGAAGTAAATATTTTTTACTACTTAAGCAGTAATAGATTGTCAATAAAATAGGTTGGACTATAAAGTAATTTCAGTACTTACGACTACCAAGAATGTGAAATCTTGCAGGTCTTTCTTTATAGAACATTTATCTGATTTTAAGATCTGGTAGTCCTTAGTTTCCTCTGATATTTGTGAAAAGATGACAAATATAATTTGGAATTGTTAACATAGACTTATTTTAATATATAAGTTAGCTGATTTTATGTTTTCCAAATCTTTGAAATTCTATTGTTTTTGTTAAATCCTAATTGATAATATGAGTATACTATTAAACTATTCTTAATCTCCACCTTTTCTTCAACTGATCAGTCGTGCAATACGTTAAGGAATTAGCGACAGTTCCAACTGTTTAACTCCTAAGTTGTATGTTAACGTCGGTTACTAAATAACCTTTTCTTATGCTGAAAAAAAATTTACTTAATTGCCGAACCGATGGAAACCATCAATACATTTGGATTGTATTTAACAAGGTAATACAGAACTCTCGTCTCGATTTATTTAGGACTATGATACTATATTTTCTTCATGCTATACTTTAAATTTAAGTGAAGTTAAACATGAAATGAATCACAAATTAGTGGTGTAAAGTAATGTATTCGTTACGAAACCTAAATACTTCGAACTTGATACCGTGTAAAATCGTAGGTGCATCGATTGAAGAGTTATATAATCGAACAAAACAGCTAACTACTGTTTCTCGGTTTCCAACAACTCACCAGTTTCTGTCAGTTAGAGACGAAAAACTGTTTTCAAATAAAACTAACATTTTCGAACTGTTTAAGTAAATTATATGAGAATTATTAAGTACATTAGGATTTTCATAATTCTGTCCATGAGTTGTATATACTATAAACACTTACAGTGTATGACCAATAATTAGCATTTATGAAGAAAATATCATTACTATCGACATCAGAAATGATATGATGAACATTAATAAAGAACATTATATAATGCGCTTTATAGATAAGGCAGTTTTATATTATCAGACTTGTATGCGTCAACAAAACGTTGACTGTTAATTTCATTACTGATCATACTGATTAGCAATTTATGTTTACCATCCACCAAAAAAGTCGATGCTTACTCAGGTATTTGAACTGTGCCCATTAAATACTACGATCTTAAACATTGACAATGAAAGTTATTTTCATTACAGGGGTTGTGAAGATTGGTAAGTTACACATTTTCGAAACCATGAATCGAACAATGTTAGACCACCATTAGAAACCCGGAAGCACTGGACGGCCGTTTCGTCCTGGTATGGGACTCCTCAGCAGTGCGCATCCACGACTCCTGCATCCCGCAGGATTCGAGCCCAGGAACTTCGGTATTGTGCGCGAACGCCCTAACCGTTATTAGCTAACAGTTATTAGCTAACGGTGACCCGTTGTAGTACTAGACTATGTAATTTAAATGCTTTCCACATAACAATCAAGCGATACGTTATTTAGACCTCAATGATGATTGAATCCTATTAAACAAGGTTATACTTATAGTGCAGCTTATGGTTCAAAAAAAATTTATAAAAGTCTACGGTTACCATCTCTAAACTACTTTGACTTTCGGTTATCAGTTCTCATCGCCAATAAGCTTCACAACAGCATGAAATAGGTACACTACTTCCTGATTCTTGGTGAATACCTGAATAATGTCTGTCTTGAAATTAAATGATAGTGATTTTGAATGACTCCTATCGTCCTTAACTATGCTGAAGTAGTACATTTAAAAATGATAAAAATCGATCCTAACCCCAGACCTAGTTATTAGTGATACTTATGGGTACGGTATATCAGTACCAGTGAGACTCATTCGACTTCTGTGACTCAAACTAGAGTTTAAAACTCGATATAAGGTTTGGGTCTGTTAGTTTTTCTAAATCAATCTTGATTTCTCACTGAATGATTTTCTGAACTATACTGGTTTCTTATCGAATGGTTAACTTGTATATAACCTTACAATTCGTTAAAATATACGTAATTTAATGATTACTTTACCCCCATATGTGATGCTATGAAGGATACGTCTATTATGTAAATAAGAAATATATGACCATTGGCTTTCGACATATTCATATCTTAGTTACGCATAATAGTTTCACTTTAAACTGAGGAAGACTAGATGAGCAAACAAACTATATTATTTGCTTAGTTTTGAGGTTCAGCTATCACTACACAAAAGAAATAGAGACAAAGTGCAGAAGAACCCGTAAGTTGAACCAAATATAGTAATCATTAGAATCCTTGTATCAAAAACATTTAAAAACCTATACCACTGTACATAATACCATTTCCGTTAAGAACTTTTCTTTTTAATTACTACACTGAAAGCTTCAAAATTATGAATGTGACCAGAGTTTATACTAGCTAAGTATAAAATTTACTTTATTAAAAGGGAAACTTTAAAATTACATCCATTTTGAAAATACATAGCAGACTTACGAATTAAAGTTCAATGAGACTAGATTTATCTTAAACGGGTCACAACAAGATACAATAACTAATTGTCAAACTCAGAAAGTGAGTAATGACTATTTTGGTGAATGAATCATGAATCAATTTTAAAGTCAACAAAAACAGTTTACAATCCTCTATGTCAGTATTTTTTCATCCGATATCTATTCATATTCTTGTCGCTATTGAGTTACCTATAATTAATGAATGTTTTATTTATTTGTGAATGTCATACATCCTGATCCCTTAATAAATAAACTGTGAACGCAATTTGCAGAATATTGTTATGATCAGAAGAAGTTTCACATAATACAATCAATAAATTTCAATTCGAAAAGACAACCTGCTTAAATATTTGGGCTGCCTGTTTCTGAATATCAAAATATTTCAACAAGTTACCCCTCTTTTATTTGTTGTAACAAGTCAGTTAAGTTCTTTAATCACTCACATTTTACGAGTTATTGCTTCGCAAAGCACAAAAATGTCTAAAATGTCTGGCCATCTATTCAGAAAAGAATGAACGTTAATACGATGTCGATTACTGGACTGTTTACTTCCAAATGCCAATCACTAATCTTTGCTGTAAAGGAAACCTGTTGAAATATTCCGTGCTGAGAATTTTACATTGTACAAAACATACATTATTGAATAAGCAATTATTTTTATTTATTTTATTTAATTTAAGAGGAAACGATATATTTAACATAATGGTTAAGAGTGATTAGTTTTTTAAATGAACTGTTGAATCAAGTTAGGGAGTTAGTGTTCCATTAGTAACTGCAACCTTACTAAAGGAGTATAGCAAAAATCTTCAAGTTTTGCGTAGAACAGGATACTGTTGAAACGCGGATACTGTGAAATGATTGAAGTTTTTATCATACAACTACTCAATCCTTGTAATATCCTTGGTTTGCACCAGTGAAGAGTCCCAAATAGGGATCAAATATCTATGCAATGAACCTGAGTTTTCAGTCCGTGATATTTATTATTTCTAGTTTAAAAAGCATACTTTAAGAACTAACCACTAAATTAAAAAAAGTATTTAGACTTCTTTCTAAATGTAAATTGTTGCATAAATAAAATTATTTTTTAAATCTGAATGTCTAAATATTTTAAACTGGGGACATAAATATAATTTATTTTTATTATCAAAACGAGAGAAGTACTTAACTGATTTACTAAGATATCTTATATTCCTATAATATGTGTAACAACGGAAAGTTTATTGCTAATTAGCTACAATTAATCGACAGATGATGCACTAATTTTACACAGTTTGTTAACCTAAAAATCCTTGATCAATAATATTTGAAGTGATCACTGTCAATATTAAAAATTTAAGATAAATTTAACTGTTTTACTTCGCCTCAATAATGGAATAGAATCAAAATACTATTCAGAATTCTTTTCAGGCATGCCAAGAAAATATATATATATATATATATATATATATGTGCATTTTCCTATGGCTAGAAGTCACAACTTTCATTTGTCTTTAAATAATTTCGGTATCCAAACTTCCTAAATGAATTTCATCCACTGATACTTCGATTACAACCAACTCATATCACTAGACAATTCGATCTCCGCTAGTAAATACTTCGATGAAACCTAACATATTTTTCACATGATATTAAAATTACCCTTATATTAAGGATTTTGAATGATCTATTCCACTTAATTTAGAATATATTGGAATACATGTTCAGTGCTGCTGTTTAGTATTTATTATGATTTGCATAGCAAATTTATTATCACTATCGCTAAATAACTTGTCTTAAAGCTGTAATTTACGCGGCATTTACATTCTATTAAGTGTTAGCTCCTGAATATCATATATGAGGTAATGACAACAAATCCAATTGTACAACATTAAACATGTTCACAATCGAGACCTGGGGGTTTGACAATATGTTTCGAAAATAAGCCAACCAAAATGAACTGAATTTCTGCGAAAATATTAACAACGAGCAATACTAAACGACGTTTATTCAAACCATAAGGAATGTCATTAAAAATGGTTCATAAGATGGGACAATGAGCAAGCGTGTTAACTAATCGTAATTCAATCCAGCAGAATTTTCATGGATATCATGTTAAAATTAGTTTTTGTAATTTCATATAGACTACATAACTCAAGATCAATAGTTCTAAGAGAATAGTGAAATTTTTTCAGTTAGAGCTATGGTGATCAGCGTTTTTACACATTGAAATCGTAAATTAATCATTGTTAGACCACAACTGGAAACCTGGAAGCACTGGACAGACGTTTCGTCCTGGTATGGGACTCATCAGCAGTTCTCATCCACGACTCCTGTTACTCGCAGGATTCGAATCCTGGAATGTCAGTGAACAGCCGTGGATGTCTGAATAATATTTATGTTGTCATTGAACTGGATTAGTGAATCATTTAATTCTGGTGATATACTTTTTAAAATACGTAGAACGTTTCAGATCCATTTTGTACATGATTAAAAACACCAAATTCTAAATGGTCTCCAACTGATTTTCGTCATAATCCATAGTCTGTTGATTAGAGAAATTAGATTTCATCTATGAGTCGATTTGATCGGCATAAAGACCAGTCAAACCAAGTTCTAAATATTTTCAATTGGAATAATATGAGGTATTTTGTCCCTAGTGAAAAAAATTTTGAAAGTAAGAGGAAATCTCACTAAAACTGCCTAATTAAAATTGGAAATGTGTTTCAGCTAAAACTAGAACACAATATCCTTGATCCATTATGCAAAACTTTGTGTATTTAAATGATGATGTAATTGATCATCAAACATCTTCCAAGAATTCGTCAACTGAACAGTATCAATATAATTTCACAACTTTTAGTCATCATTACATTACACACTGTAGCGTCAGATAAAGCTATTCTAATCATATTCTGTATTTTCTCCTCAGTTTGACGCAACTTAACTGTCTGCACCCACTAATCCTTAGAATTTTATTTACTGGTTATTTAGTTAACTTTAATCATTATTAAAATCGATTTCAAAACGCAAATTTAATTCTATAATGCTGTTGAGGTTGAGGTTGAGGTGATAGGTAATAGATTTGAAATCATGTAAGCATACAACTTACACTAGTCCTCATGTAATATGATCGAAATCATCCTCATAAACAGATTTGATAGCTTAGAAAAGCCGATATTACAGAGTTAAAATAAATAGCCATTTTCAACTGCAATATTAATAGCATTGCTATGAGAAATAATACTAGTGATGATGATAGAAACAGTCTTGAGAACAGGTTATTTAGTTTGTTTTCTTTAACGTTGTTAAATATCAATTCCTATCTTTTATCCGTCATTTCGGTTAGCTTCAACTTCAATTCTGATTGATAAGCATATAAAATTGCTCAGTTATGATTGTTTAACTACATGAACTATCTAACCAAATGACAGGTTACTAGAAGTTTAATGCATTCATAAAAAAGGCCTCGTGTTTCATAACAACAAATAAACAACTTCTTAATTTGGACCACAAGTTACAGGAACCAGTTTGAACTTATCTTATTGATTACTAAACTCTCCTTTAAATGAACAATCAATAATATTGTAAATTCCAATCTGAATAATTCGAAAATCTCACAGTTAAATTTCAGTGCTTGTTACTTAAAAAAAATAAAATACACTAATGACTTTGTAAAACATACTAACCATGAATAGTATATAACAAAACTTACATAAATATTATCAAGATATGAGGATATTGATGATTTAAATTCATGTTGATTAGGGTATAATTCAGGATGAACAATTGGTGGGATATTTTTCATAGTTAAACAGCTGTTACTCACATATCCCATACAATAAATAGAATTATCATTGCTGTTGTTATTATTATCACTATTGAATGCTTCATTTATTGACTGATTGGTAGGAAATTCTACATCTGTGGCCGGTTGTATTGTAGTCGGTGATGGTGATGATGTTGATGTTGATAATAAGTTAGGATTTTGATAACCGACAGAATTTACGATATGTAAATGATGATTATGCTGAGATGGATCCTGGTCATACTGATAATCTAGTACATAGGAAATATGTTGCTGATGATGATCAACAATGCAGTCATCTGACTGAGAATACTGCTGATTAACACCTTGATTTAGAAGATGTTGATGCTGTTGATTATGATCAACAAGGGATGAAAAGGTCTCCTCCTCTTCTTCTTCTTTTCCCCTTCGTTTTTCATGTTTATAGGTATATTTTGAATAATGTTCATAACAGTGTTTCTTTAGACCACCATTATTAGTAAAAAGGCTGAATAACTTGATCGTATCCGGTAATGAATTTTCGTGTAAATTTGAATTCAATTCAAAATTCGACTGACTAGTCGACAGTTTTAATGATGTAGCTGTTCTTACTATTCCTGATTCGTCTATTAGCTCAGCAGATGGTCGCGAAATTACTGTGTGTGATTCCGATGTGTCTAATATACGTCTCAGGTAGGCGATATAGCCAGCGGCCAGTTTTAAAGTATCTAACTTGGAAAGTTTTGTATCTTTAGGAACCCATGGTAGTGCACCTTTCAATTCAACAAATGCACCAGATAAAACGCGCATTCTAGATCTTTCTCTGGCATTCGCTGCACTGCGTTGTGCAACTGTACTATTTAAACCTGGTTTACGTCCTCTTCGCTTGCCATTCGGTGTAATCAGCAGACTATTGCTATAGATGGTACTGTCAGAGGTGATAGTAATGTTGGAATTGTAAGGTGTATGATTTTTTATTCTCCCAGTCATTCGCTTGATTTCATAAAATGTTTACTAAAATGATCTACATCATTCATGAAAACGTCGTAAATCTAAGATTTCTAGCGGATGAATCAAAAAGACGGGATTATTCACCAATCAGAAAACTCTTTTGTTTATATTATTTTCTCATTGGGTAATATTAACTTCAGCTGCATTTAATTCAGATACAACGTGGGTTAGAGAAAAAAGTGTTTGCTGAATTCTCTACCCCTAACTTTTATTCACAGAAAAAACGGCTTCTGTCTAAGGAAGGACATAAAGGATATTAGTGATTGATGTCAGAAATAGTCACAGCCAATCAGAAACTAACCTTAAAAAATCAATCATCCTAACATACAGATAAAGGATTAGTATGTGTTTGAGGACATTGTTGGACGTCAATGAGATTTCGAAATAATCTAAACCAGACATTGAAATCTAGCCAAATTCTGAACAGATTTATCTCTCTGTTATTGGCTTCTTCAGCAGTGAACTGTTCAATGCTTCTTGGTTTTTACTGGTTGTATGTCTGCTTGTGACCTTAATAACATTCAGCAAACGCCACAAACCTCAATAGTGATAACTTATCATTTACTTACTAGTGACTAATTTCGATGAAGAATTTCCGGAGTTCAAATGTGATGAGACCAGTGGAGTTCAACAGCGTCGGATGTGTGGCAGTTACTTACTGAAGGATAGCTGAACAATGTCACGATTTGGTTTAAATTAAGTATGTAAAATGTATGATGTCGGTAGATCACTGGCCAAGAAACCTGGAAGTTCTGGGACAAACCTTTTGTGAAGTCATGGGGGCTCATTATTGAGGAGTCCTATGGTATAGTAAAAACATGGTGATGTATAAGTTGCACTCCAGTCTGTTCATACTTGTAAACTATGAGAATTCCGTGATAACTTTTTAGAAGTAGAAATTAGTGATAAATCTCTCAATAGGACTGAATAGTTGGACGATACTTCTATGGTTTCAGTAATTTACTGATTGGTACGAAGTTACAATAAAGTTTGTTCAGAAATCATGTACTTTAGAAGTTTATTGTATGCTACATTCTTTCATTTTTCATTATAAAACAAACGACTACCAATTATATTAGGTGGTTGAAGGCAGTTAGAAGGAAACTCTAGGCTTAATTTTCGAGCTGCTTGGCAATAATCAGAAAAATGTACCCGTAATCTTCAGAGAATTAATCTGCCTGTGGGAATCGAGCTTACATCAACCAGCTTTACGATCTCAGATGTTGTAGCTGAGCTATTTGAACTGCAACTGTCTTCCTTTAAGACAGAGATACGTTAGTTGATTACTGACTGTTAATAAAAGTTCTGGTTATCCTAGTTCTTACTTTGTGGGGGACTTTTGCTTATGACATGTAGCTGATAAGTAGTAAAATGTATAGTATTAGATAAAACAATTTATGAAGAGTACTTAAATAAAAATTGGATAAAATAAGGGTTAGTATTTATAACATTTCCCCATTAATTTTTTACAACATCTTCCAGAGTGATAGTAGTCAAGAGAACTAACAACACTGATTGTATAGGAAATGTGAAGAATTCAACAATTATATACTTGGACTGATCTAGTTTCAGATTTATTGTCGCTTAATACAACAAGATTGATTCATAATAACTTAATCAGCTAATAAGTTTATGAAAATTTTCAAAAAACACTGGCGATATTAGTGATGCTCAATGGTTATATAAGAAAAAAGTGTATAAGTTGTCTGTTTACAATGTATGTTACTAGGTCATTTCTTGTTTCCATGATCATTCATTGAGATGTAAAGCTATAAAACAGTTTTAAAGAAGGTTTATTAGGCATTAAAAAAACAGAAATTTTAAAATCTTCACTTCTATTTTCTTTCGTCTCGGTAGAATCTTTCCATATTCAGCAATTCACAACATGAAAAACAAACTCAACCAAAGAAACTCATTTGCTCATTCGCAAGAAGAAAGGCGTCTCAGAGAAGAAATTATTTTCTATTTGAGGCTCGTCAGCTAGCTGTACCTGCCTCCCGGAATTGATGTTCACACCGTGACTCGAACGCCGGTACCGTTTATTTCAAAATTCATCGTTCTATCTACTTGGCTTCTGACTTCAAATTGTCATAGGTTTGTTCAATAGGTTGAGCTTTAATTCATTTGTGAAGAGCGTCTGATCAGTTACAGTCTTAAACATTAGAACGAAGTACAAATGAACAGTTGTAAATATTGATAAATCCTCACCATATTAAAATAATAATTTATACCGTAAATGCAAAAGACAATCGTTTACCCTTAAAATGAGTAGAAAAATGTTAAAAACAAGATCATAATTAGCATTTATGACTCGTAAAATTAGCATGGATCTGAAGATGGTGAAAGAATAGAGGAGTGAACAGGAATCTTGTATAGAGTAGTCTGATTTGAAATTTTTAAATCTTCAGCTATGCACAAATTGCTTACCCAAACCTTCGAGCCAATTCATTTTACTCTGTAGGACGATTTTAAGGACGATTCTCCTGGTACCATATGATCAGAGTTAACGATGTATTTGAGGATTGAGACAGTTTGTATTCAACCATCCCAACAGAAACAAAATATCCTTCATTACACAAGTCAGTACATATTGCTCATACATTAACCACAACATTTACACGAGCACTTATTTAATTTTATAGCGATAAAGAAATTTGGTCTAAATATTTCGAATAAACACCACATTTTAGTCCCATTGAATTTAAAAAATCAACCATTGTGATCTAACGTGTAACGACAACCAGATGTTATATTGGACTTTATGAGTATTACTTCACTTCCTATTTTAATTAAATGAATTAAAAGGGATTTAATTCCCACTACCGGACAGTCTGATAACTTAAAAGAACTGATTTTGCTAATAGCACCTACATAATTCGAGTCATCTATATTGTAATCTGAGATAAACAGAATATATGTTGACCAGTGGTTAATTAGAGTTCACTACTATATGTGACGTAAATTGAAGCAGAAGACAAAACTCTTCATGGCGGTGATATCGAAATCAAGAATGAAACCTTAAAATCAATAAATACAGATTTCTGTAATCTGGTTAACTGTATGTTTCTTGACCTCCTGAATTCAGCAAAATGATTTTCTCATTAATTCTCATTTACCGTCTTTCTACCGTCTCACAAGTTTGTGAAAATTCGAAAAGAGTTTCTTTCTGAGCGATATCAGCTGACGAGCCATTAAAAATTAGGGACGTGTAGGGGTTTTGTTGTTCTAGATAATCACGCCTCAGAATCTATAATTTTATGAGGGATCGAAATCAAAACTGCCGATGGTCTTTCAAATGACGCCAGTCAGTGATGAAAGGCATTTTAAGACTAAACTAGTCTTCATAAAAACCTCGTGTCGTAAAAATTTGAAGTCGTGTTTTAGTGTATGCTGAACATAAATTGACACATGACATTTCATTTACATGTTATCATATTTTGTTTGACTGCAAACTCCTACAATAGTGTATGTTTTCACCCTGAAAGAAATCAAAACAAATTAGTTGTCTATTTGTTGACATACTTGAATGATTATTTTTTAATCGTGAATTATGTAACACCTTCACTGGTTTAGTTTAAATATTTACATATCTTGGGCGCCCTTGTAATGTGATCACTGGTTGTTTTATTTTTGTTGTAAGCATAAGTGTTTAAAAACACATATCTTGTGTAATATGATCTGTTGAAAATGTTTGTCATAAATTTTTGATGAAAAATTAAGGTTCGAATTATTCTAAGAAAAAAAAAATTAGTAATTCTCTCCCATTTTACTTCAAACACATACATACACATACTCATGTAAAACATCAGCCTGCATATTTATCCTTGAACACTTCCAACCAATGTGGTACTACTAATAACAAGATTAGATTCGTTAGATTAAATATTTAAAATATTTACAACATACCAAAGACAAATTTAAATGTGATTAAAGAGTTATGACACCTTGATTACTCACTAACATTCCTTTTCAATTTTGACTAATTGGAATGATCAGTTTATTCATAAGGATTAAGAATTGAGAATTTGGTGAGTTTGTTCATTTCAAGGGCAGTTTTTCACTATAGTTTGAAAACAAGCGTGTGTGAGAAGAGCTGACCTGGGGGGTGCCAAAATCCCCTGTCCTATGAATTATAGCTCTCAGTTGTTCGCCAACTGCCTTTGCTAAATTCTTTTAAACTAAACAATCTAAGCATTTAAAATTCATGGTTTTTTTTATTTAAATTTCTTATCAGTAGTTTAGATCTCTTTTCATTAGCTGATAAAAAAAAAGTCAATGATTGTAGTAATGTAGCTACCAAATTAAAACTAACATTTATGATAAGTAATTCTATGTTGTTATAGTAGAATTAGTAAGACAAATGAAAGTTCACATCCATTGATAGTTGATGGTGAATAATCAGCCAAAATTTATTTTTTTGTAGAACGCAATTAAGGGAACAATCAATAAACAATCAAAAGTAAAGGTATGCTTATTTAAGTACTACGGTCAAATATGTTTTAAATAACATTTATTGATGTTTTTGTGTTAAACTTGTTAAATTGTGAATGAGACAAGCATTCTAAAACTAATAACAGTTCGTCAGATCTCCCCTATGAGTAAATTTTTTTAGCCGATTATTAGTCGTAAATTAATTCTGACCGCTCGTAATATCAAAGACATCTTGAGTTTTGAGCAAGAATAATTTTAAAACAAATCACCTCATTATACAGCAATTGACTGAATCAGTTGAAAAGAGCAAACAAGAAAATAATTTATTCGTCAGGTTTCTTATTCTTATTTCTAAATAGAACCACTCGAATATTCCATTATCGATTTGAGGGAAGTCGGCTATTCATAAACACCGTATAGTATACGGAAACACTGAGTCTAGTTTGACTTCAGAAGTTTGCAGCAACCTCTAATAACCAAGACTTTATTTTAAAACACCCTTGTCCTAAGTAAAAACAGAGTTGTGGGCAAGAAAATTTTGTTTGGTATCAACAACATAAAGTTTCCTTATTTCAAAACGCATAACTTAACAATCTCCGTGATATACGGGGATTCTTTTAGCGCTTATTTAATTACTCTTCGATTCACAGAAATTTAACGACCTGAGTTTTTCAACAGAGACTGACATCCAGAAAAGTTCTCACAGAGAAATGAAAAATCATTTCTAATTTAGAAACTTAGTTAAAAGTGATAGTCTATGTAAGTTTATGGTGTTAGACCACCCATTTTGATATCGCATTATTTCTCGTATACTTACGAAGTCTAAAAGAACCTAAGAATACCTTAAAAAATTCAGATTTACAAAATTAATGATTGTTAATAGGCATTGATAAGGTTCTCGGATAAAACAGTGTAACCCTTCGTGGAGAATGATTCATTTTTCAACGCTATAGGATTATTAAAATCCCCGACTGCCTATAAGTGTTGCGTTAAACAACGCAAATACTATTGTCACATATTTGGGAAGAAACTTTTATCATCTAATGACATCAACTCAAGAATCCTTGAGACCGGGAGATTCGTTTTGAATAGAACATTTTGACGTATATAACTCAAAACGTGGACAAATTCATGTTTTTCGCATTTCAATAAATGCATGAGTGCAGTGGGCTACCCTACATTCACACAACAAAATCAAGTTATCAAAATGCATATCAAAACTGAAGTAATAGGACTAGCGGTAGTAAAGCAGATTCAGTATCAAAAATGTGAATGTAAGAGAGAATAAATCACAAAATAATTTTAAGACAGATGATCTAGGGAGAGAATGCACCTGTATCATTTCAGCAGAATCTGTTACCAAATGTCTTTATCAATTGGTTGGGATAGTCGGAGGGACTTCAGCCAAGTAGTCTTAGTTTACCTGAATGGGTCAGTTTGACAGTCATTGGCTCCATGGACTGATTCTATGTTTTGGTTTAGCCTTCTTTAAGCCTCTCCCAACCAACTCTTACACTAATCCATCGAGGTATCTGGTAGTTGAGAGCATCCGATAGATATTCAAACTCCTCAGCTGATGAAGATTCTCGGCTACATAAACCGATTTGGCACATTTACATCATATTCTATGGTCAAACTCAGTATTGCTTACTCAATGGTTTCACCATACCTTTCAAAGATACCTGTAGTCAAATATTAGTAGCCTACGATTGTCCTATCCTTTTTCAGGATTGATTTGTTTATTCTACAGACTTGAATTAGTTCTATGATAAGTTACTATGTTCACCCAATTTTACTTAACTGTCTTTTCACAAACTTAGTTGACTCATTGATTATGATGCAAACTATAGTCTCCAAAAAACACTAAAGTATCTGTATAACTGCCTGATGCTGATGATGAGTTTACTTTCTTTATTCTGATGAAATGTATCCAGCCGTCTCGAACTACAGATTTACTAAATCAATGAAATACATTGATCGTTGTTCGATGAAAAAAAATCCATGATTTATAGAAGTAGGTCCAGATGAGTTAATTTATTGAGAAAAATTCTTAGAAATGATTACAAATTCCAAAAATACCAAATTTTTCAGTGTTTTATACAAAAGAAATCACAGTAGTTGTGATAAGTTCTATCAATAGAAAATTACACATTGCAACAGAAAGTATTAAAACGATGATGAAATGAAGTTGACTGACATTGTTCTTCACTTATCAATGATATATTCCTGCTATGAATGCTCACATTGAATGAATGAATGACGTGATGCGCGAATTTGAAAATTACAAAGAAAAAAGCCTACAGCTTTTTGTAGACATCGATTTGACTTTCTTACTTAGTCTGACCATTTACGTGTTTGCAATCGATGTAGTTGCGATAAACATATTGTACCATATTTTTGATTATAATTATTAAAAGGTGAAGAGTATAAATTTGACGGTGTAATCAATGATGATGTAGATGGTGTGTTGATGATCTGTTGTTTGTTGTTTGCCTGACAAGAATTGACTGGTTTTGTTGAGTTCTAAAACACAAAACAATGAAGAAATAATATAAATGGATAACTGAAATTGTTTGATGTTTTGACTGATATTAGTTTCAAGCATATAACAAATCCCTTATATGTATGTATGTAGCAGGTTTAAACCGATTTTAAGCTTTACATCAAATATCAGGTGAATTAGACATGTACTGTATTTTGAGCGCCAGCTTACAAATAAATATAAAACCATTGCAATGCCAAGTAATTACACCTTTCCATTCTTCCTAAATTTTTATTCCAATTGTTTTAGCTCTCACCATATTAATTTAATTCGATCGACTGTTTTTTTTCAAATATTTTTACATACGTTTCTCCATTTAGTCGAAACTGATGAGTTTCTTAGCTGGGACGTTTCAATACGATAAAAATAATGTAGTCTGCTGGTTGACCGATTCATATATCATCGATTTTCCGAATGTTAATTACATGTACAGTTTTTATAGTGAAAAAAATAAACTATACTAGTCCTTACAATCACAAATTGTTGATATAACTTCACTGCTTATGCTCACGATTTCTTAAAACAACATTAATCAAACAAGTCAAGGACAGAGAGGAATGTAGCGAGATGATTAAAGTAGGCAAGTATGAATCATGAATTTAGAAATAAAGAAGATTATTTTAAAATGTGCGAAAAAAAAAATAAATGTAGAAAAAAAAAGAAAATATAAAGGGATTCCATTTCACCCTGCACAAAGTATAAGTAGGCTGTTAAGTTATGAAACAAGAGAAGACGTCAATCGAATCATTCGTGATCATTCGCCGTTGATATCAGAACAGATCAACCGATGAGTTAATGGAAGTGTGAACGATGAAGGTGAAACCATAAAAATAGTCCAATGACATTGAGCTATAATTTATATTAAAAAACGTCCATAACACAACTATAATAAATAAATAAATAATGATAATAATGGTAATCGATGCGATTTACCTTCTATCTCTATCCGCTTAGTGATATTTTATTGGAAATTTGAGAACATTGAAAACAGTGTAACATTTAGAATAGTATCAAGTATAAAAAAAAATAAACGCATCTTGCTCTGAATTACCTTAATTACATATTTGATAAGAAACTGTGACGATAAAATATTTCGAATATAATAATTAAGCATCCACTTATCTTATTAACTGCATAAAATAGTAATAATTCAATGCTTCAGGAATTTAAAAGTTCGAAAGTT
Organism: Schistosoma turkestanicum; assembly: GCA_944470395.2. Lineage (NCBI taxonomy): Eukaryota > Metazoa > Platyhelminthes > Trematoda > Strigeidida > Schistosomatidae > Schistosoma > Schistosoma turkestanicum. The sequence continues at coordinate 24,360 of CALYCR020003286.1, forward strand.
AAAGGTCAATCATGTGAATGCTTAGACTTCGCCTGAAGTGCTTCGAAGGTTATGACCGGACCCGACCATGAAGAAGAACATTAGCCAAAGAAGCCCAAAAAACACTGACTGGAAGGGAATCTCACATACCCAGGTTCATCAAACATCATTCGAGGCAAAGAAATAGGCGATTACAATGAGTATCATCTGGTGCTATTCGCCCACCAACGATAACAATGAAAATGATAAAGATCAATTCTATGAGGCTACAGTCAATAGTTGAGAAATGCCCAACAGTGTTTGACCATTCTGACGAGGAACCTAAACGTCGAGATGGGAATGGATAACACGGTATACAAATATATAATGGGATGACTGGACTAGGAGAAAAGAAAGAAAATGCTGAGGAATTCACAAATCAATGTATTTTCAATAAAATGGTTAGAGGCGATACCATATTCCCACACAAACACATACACAAGACTAGATGGGTTTCACTAAATCACACTAACGAAAACCAAACTGGTCATATGTGCATCAGTACAAAGTCCAGAAGGACCATGGAATCAAGTGAGGGGTAACACTGCTTCAGGTCACCACCTATTGATGGCTTAAGTGAAATTAGATGATGACGAAGCTCTGGAGGATGTAAAACCTTTACATATCTGGGAAGCATCACTGACAAGCAGGATGGATACTAAAGAAGTACTGAACAAGCTGGTAAGCAGCATTAGAAAAGTTTGAAAAGGCTTTTGATAGGGATACTGACAAACTCAACGAATTCAAGATAACCTTCAGTAATGAGTTCCAAGCATTACACGGTCTACTCAATAAAGAGGAATCTACCATAGAGAACGACTGGGAAAGGATTGAAGAGGTAATTACTTCAGCAGGCAGTGAAGTTTCGAGCCCTAACTAGCACCATCATAAGGAATAGATCAATGCTGATACATTGAATAAGATTCAAGAAGGGAAGAACTAGAAGAGAGCAATCACTAACAGCCGAACAAGAGCAGAGGAAGCCAAGGTACAGGCCAAATACGAAGAAACAAGTAAGCAAACGAAGCAGAGCATTGAAGCTGACAAACCAAAACATGTGGCAGACCTAACAATTTTAACAGAAAACGTTGTACGAGAAGGAAACAAGAGACAAATATGAGATACACAAAAGAACTTACGGGAAAATATTGTAAACCAGAACGACCAGTCAAGAACAAGAAAGGCAAAGCAATGACTGACACTAAAAAAAAACTGAAACATGTAGGAAGAGCAATTTAAAGAACACTTAAATTGATCAATCCCGCTAAACACACCCAACATCCAAGTAGCACCCACAGATTCCTAATTGGTTTTGACCAACCAACAATCAACGAAATCGGCACGTCAGTCGGACAAATCAAGAGTGGAAAAGGAGAGGGAACGAATAACATAACAGTTGAGGTGTTAAAATCAGACACAGAGGTAACTGCAAAGATGTTCTACGCCCACTTCAGCAAGATTTGGGAGGAGGGACAAGAACCAATGGACTGGAAAGAAAGACATCTCATCAAGATACCAAAGAAAGATTTTAACAAGTGTAACAACTAGACGGGCATCACCCTACTATCAAAACGAGGGAAAAGTCTTCAACAGAGTAATGTTTAACAGAATGAAAGATTCAGTAGATGCTCAACTTCCAGATCGACAGGCTGGATCCCGCAAAGAGCGGCCGTGTATCGACCAAGACGTAACATTATGGATTATTGTGGAACAATCAACTGAATGGAGTTCGTCACTATACACCAGCTTCCTTGACTAAGAGAACGCATATGATAGCGTCTCTAAGACGACACTATATTGCCCTGTCCGACACTGTGACGTACCTGAGTATATAGTAAATAGCATCCGGAATGCATATGATGGATTAAAATGAAAAATGTTGCATGGGCGCAATTCACAGACTTGTTTCAGGCGAAGTGCGACATTAAAAAAGGTCGCTTTTCTCACCCTTTCTCTTTTTCCTGGTGGTTGACTGGATTGTGTAAACTTCAAAACCTCAGGAGAGGCAAGGGATACAGTGGATAGCTCGGATCCATTACACAATTCGGTGTTCTCAAGTGAAGACGATCAGCTTAAGAGCAGCCTCTACAGCAATAGGCCTCAACATACACAAGGAAAAAAGAAAGGTTCTCCAATAAAACACCAAGCAAATCACATATGATGACGAAGCTTTGGAGGATGTAAAAACCTTTACATATGTGGGAAGCATTATTGATAAGCAGGGTGGATCTGATGCAAATGTGAAGGCGCGGATCGGCAAGGCAAGCTCAGCATTACTACAAGTGAAGAAAGTCTGGGACTCAAAATGACTATCAACCAACACCAAAGTCAGAAGTTTCAATACAAATGTTGAAACAGTTCAAGTATATGGACAGGAAACTTGGAGACAGGCAGCCCTTACATGTAAGTTTAGTTCAGCCGAGTTTATAAAAGCTCTACTTGTTCAGAGTAGTAGTAAGTGCCCCTCCAATGAAACCTGTTAAGTTCTAATTTCAAATTTGTTTTGACTACTTGTGACAGAATTCATTTAAGTGTGATGGATATCAGTATTTTTCCATGTAAAGAAGGATGTATTACATACTTTACATAATTTGACCGAAAATCCCATTTAGTTAACAGTTTATTGCTTTTTCACCAAAATGTCATCTACATTTGAAGCCATACTGAATAATGCACAGGAAAGTGTAAGATATAATAGTCAGATACATATCTTAAGTATAGAGTTTGAGATGTCTAACTTGTTTCTTAAGAAAAAAGTTGGCGAAATTCAGTTAAACTTCTTGGGTCCAAACTAAAATTTAGTCAGACAGTAACAAACCAAGGCTTATGATGTTGAAGTTTTAACGCAGACAAGTCCTGATGCAGCATGTTGGGTTTAGCGCTAGCGAAACTTATCGCAAACATGTTTGTGTTGTTGTTAAAGACAATTTGAAGACTACAACTTTTCCAGCGTCTTTACAAGATAAAATCTATCTTCCATGTATTTTGAGTAGACAAGCAAATCACTTCATAATAGATCGTTTCTGGAAAAGTCAGGCAAAGAAAGCATTATTTCAGGAAGGTGATCAGTGATGAAATAAAATAAAGATTGGGCTAAGGTGTAGTTATAACAAAAAATACTTAAGATTGACAGTTCATTATAAGCTATGATGACCAGTAGTGATGGAAGTCCTCACAAGGTTTAAGGACTACTTTATTACTCCTTTCACTGAAAAACATTTTTACAAAACCTTTCAGTCAACTCATTCGAATACTGTCTTCAGGTCAAAATATACGGCTACAGTTTGACATCGGTAAGTATGCCTGTGGTTTAAAACCTGAAGAATATTCATTCGGTACATCAAAAACCGATCTTGATCTTTGATAACCCTTTCCTTCCATGATGTGATGATAGAACTACTGAAGAGTTTGATTTTTTGAATGGAATACTTTACTACCAGTACACCATTATGTATTTTTCAGTATGACTTCATCCTTGGACCATAAATTTGCTACTTTTAATGTTACCTCTTTCCAGCCAACCTACTTGGCATAGTAAAACCTAAAGTGACAAATCTTTCAGCCAGTTATAGTAGGACTGAATCATTACAATAGTCAAACCTGACCACCATGTCCTGGTATTGATTAAAGTTGGGAGTGCAAAGCATAATGTACACGTTAAGACACTCGTCTACTTCGAAATAATGCAGTAAATTTTATGTTCAAAGGATAATATGGTGACATTATCCAAAGCGAATAGGAAAGATCTCATAATAAGCGTCCAAGGCAAAAAATCTCAACACTGTTCAATGACTAAGGATTTCATTTATCTGTAATCATCAGTCGAGAAATTTCAAGCCAGCAATATAATCTGTTTAAAGGTTTGTGATTTCTGACAGTTGATTGATTGATTGATTGATTGATTTTAGTTGATGATGAAAAACAATCTGAAATTGAACTTGATTTCTTATGAAAAATATTTTTTGGGATTATGTGCGGCATATAATTATTTTGAAATTGACATACTTTCTTTCTGTGTATACACGTGTACAACTTGCATGCAGCCTATGTAAGGGCATACTAATGACGCAAGTTTTTCTCAATTTAGTACACCAGATTATATATAAATCCTGTTTGCATATATTAGAAAGAATAATATTAAGATCGACTTAACAATTATGCACGTAAACACTACAGTAAATTCTCAATATTGTGTAACATTACATATATTATATAATAATTATTTCCCTGTGCTTCTAATTTCAAAAACATAACATCTGGATAAATCTAGTGAACAAACTAGTCAGTGAGTATGAATGTACGAGTACATTTCGTAGGAAAAACAAAACAAATGAACCCTTCATTAAAATCATCATCGTCAGTATAATACCATATTTTCATACTAACATGAGGTAGAACACAGCAGGGATTCTGTTCTTTGAACATCATATATTTATGCGTAACACTTTTGTTTTTTTGTTTTTTTTAAAAATTAATCCACTGACTTTGAATGACTGTTTACAGACAATGCTTGTACTATGATGATGATAAAATCATTAAATTATTTTATGTATCGACTCTGTGGAACATTCTTTGCAAATATTATTTAAAAGCTGTCAATTCTTTTAATTTTTTTTTCCTATCTCTCTCTTTTCAATTCAATGTTAAAGTTGATCAAGAGTGCAAATGATGGGGCCGAGAGAGAGAGAGAGGATTATTTATCAAAAATTTTAATGAAGAGATAAACAGTAGAATGTGATTGTATTTGTCTACCAATCGAACCATTTTTGAAAGACAAATCCAATAGAGATGGGATAAATTTGAAAAACAATTATTGTTCAGCGAATTAAACAGAAAAGAATTAATTAGATAATGTATGCACACTAATACAATTGGAATGAGTGGTTTTGACTAACGTCAGAGATGGTTTATTTCAGATGGTTGATTTTTTAACACTTTTTATTTATACAAGCATATTGATAATCAAGTGAATTAACCTGTCCGTTCAGTTAATGTGAATAAAATAGCTTTTTTTGTTAGATTACTAGAGTACTATGAAACAAAAGATAATGGTAGCATATACTATCACTTTACTGAACCGGCAGTTTGACGGTATTTTTAGTGAAAAAAAGTGCTTAGATCACTGGCTAACTCTTTGAAAACATAGAATAACGACGCATATTACAATGACTTGACACTGATTACCCCCAATGGAGCATAGGCCGCCCACTAGTTTTCTCCAACCAACTCTGTCCTGGGTTTCCCTTTCCAGTTCTGTCCAATGTTTGTTCATTCCTCTCATATCTTTCTCTATTTCTCGGCGTAATGTATTCTTTGGCCTTCCTCTTTTCCTTTTGCCTTGAGGGTTCCATGTGAGGGATTGTCTCGTGACGCAGTTAGGTGCTTTTCGCAGTGTGTGTCCTATCCACCTAGCAGCCTCTGCAGCAGTAGGTCTCAACATACATAAAGGAAAAAGCAAAATTCTACGCTACAACACAACATGCAACAACCAAATCACTCTTTATGGAGATGCCTTGGAGGACGTTAACACCTTTACATATCTGGGCAGCATCATCGACAATCAAGGTGGATCCGGTGCAGATGTGAGGGCGCGGATTGGCAAAGCGAGGGCTGCATTTCTACAGTTGAAAAATATCTGGAACTCCAAACAACTTTCAACCAAAACAAAAATCAGCATTTTCAATACAAATGTGAAGACAGTTCTACTGTATGGAGCGGAAACTTGGCGAACTACCAAAGCCATCATCCAGAAGATACAAGTGTTTATTAACAGTTGTCTTCGCAAAATACTTCGGATTCTTTGGCCAGACACCATCAGCAACAACGTACTGTGGCAGAGAACAAGCCAGGAAGAAGCGGTGGAAGTGGATTGGACACACTCTACGAAAAGCACCTAACTGCGTCACGAGACAAGCCCTCACATGGAACCCTCAAGGCAAAAAGAAAAGAGGAAGGACAAGGAACACATTACGCCGAGAAATAGAGAAAGATATGAGAGGAATGGACAAACATTGGACAGAACTGGAAAGGGAAACCCAGGACAGAGTTGGTTGGAGAAAACTAGTGGGCGGTCTATGCTCTATTGGGGGTAACAGGCGTAAGTAAGTCCTATCCACTTCCACCGCTTCTTCCTGATTTCCTCCTCCACTGGAATCTGGTTTGTTCTCTCCCACAGTACGTTGTTGCTGATGGTGTTGACACTGATGCACAATTAAATAGACTATTATAAACATGTCTAAGTGATATTATCTTTGTTTCTCGTTATACTCAATAAAATGATCATCCTTACCATTTATCGACGTTATTTTGGACTTTAAACATTGATGAAATGTTCATGGTACTTAAAGTAACAGTTCTCAGAATTAGACGATAAAAGCACATTTGAGAGAACTTTTTGACACTTTATTCTAAGAAAACAGCCAGTGTTCTCAAATGAAGTTCGTTTGAGTTCAGTGACCATCTAATTAGATTCACTCTAAATATAACGTCTTAGATTTACTGGTTGAGTGATATAAGCATCAAAAAAAAACAATTCACTAAGTGAAAATAAATGTTGCAGTTAATGTTCAGCGTTGGAATATTAGATTATTTGCAGAAGGACAATGTACAAATTACACATCGAAATTATATCACTGAAACCAAAATGTATCAAAATTAACACCAAATGTTGATATAACTATCAACATTCAGAAATTTATAATTATTGCAATGATTATATATAGTCTGATGAAAAATGCACACTTACACTTCATTTAGTGAGATCTTTTTTCGTAAGACTTCGATTATTTGTCGATGAAATAATCAAAGTTAAAACTAAGCATAAAATAGTTAAACGTATTATCCATATGTTCATAAGTAAAAAGAGGCAAATAAACACTACAAGATGAATGCATCATGCCTAGTAGACGCAATTTGTGCGTTTGTAAATATATTTTATAAATGCTGAATTCAACAAATTTCATACTCTAGCAAAATATATATTACAGTTACCAAAAACTAGGACATTCCGTGAAATATGAGTAATGACAAAAGAATAAAAACACACAAAGTGGAAAATTCGATTGATAGACACTTTACTGCCAGATCACTTACATAAACAAAATGTTGATGAGTAAGTGATAGAATTATTAAAAATAGTAATGGCTATGTGATAGATAGCATAACATTGTTTAATGTTCAGTGTTTTTGAGAAAGGGCGAGATAATGAGAAGGAAGTTTTTCAAAGCTCACTACTGAAAACATAAAAACTTTATTAATAATATTTACTTTATGCATTAAAGATTTCCGTGGTGAAAATCATAAAACATATGAGCTAACAATATTGTTTTCAGTTAGGCCGTTACGTACTGTTTCTGGTGTTGGGTGTTTGCCTAGTATGCGTGGTTATGTAATCTATTTCCATTTGATCATTGACTCATAAGTTGCCTTGATTGGTTTAATATTTTCACATAGATAGTCATGTATATTAGAATAAAGCCTAATAACGATCTAATCGAAAACAATATTGTTCACTCACATGTCTTTACTTAATGTGCACACTTCTAGATAGTATCGACAACTATTTATTATTAAATGTTAGTTAATACTTTGAGACTAGATTAATAAGTCTTCGTCGACATAAGAAATCCTTGTAGTGATACCCATGCCACTGTTCGCACTTGCGCTTTGTTTCCATTTGAGGATGGTCAGTGATGGAATCTATGACAACAGCTAATCAGCTTATCAGATCCATTCTAAAAAGAAATATTGAGTGATTTAAATAAGTTAAAAAGTGTTCAGTCTGTTTAAATACCATACTTTCAGCCATCACACGAAAGTGTTCTATACAGCTTTGCATATTCATTCAAGTTACTGAGGATAAAAAATCAATTAATCAAACTATAAATTATCGAATCGTCTATCAGAACTAAAACTGGAAAAATTCGATGATTATCGATGACCAAACTTTGACATCTTCACAAATTTATATCTACTGAAAAACCGCAAGAAACCTTTTAACACTGGAAAAACGGATCAACTGAGCTTAGAATTGTTCAATAGTAGTTATATAAGGCAACAGAAAATCACGATCGAGCTGGTAGACATTTGTCCATCCGAAGTGATCGCAGCTTTATTTCATGTCTACACATGATAAATCAGTTTGCTGATTTTCAAACAGCACAATTATTAAATAATCATTTACTTATGAATTACAACCATACTAGTATACAAAGATTTACATCTTAACAATGTGCACACCAACGTAAATAAGTTACATAACATGATTCTAGTTAATAATCCAACTGTATACATCCTTATTATTATTGTTATTTATTTTATTTAAAATATATCACAGGTGTAAACATTTGCACATAATTACTACAAAGAAAGTAAGTCGAATTAAGAAAATTGCCAGTGTGTGTAAGTGCCTAGTGTCTGTGTGCGCTGTTGTAGAATAAGCACCAGATTAAGAAACAAAGTGCAAACATACACATAAAAACAAAACAAAAAAGGGAAACCGGAATTAGAAGAAGCAATGGTGAAAATCAAATAGTATCAAAAAGGAAACATTTAATAGGGAATTCGACGCAGTATAATATTCTAATAGAATACTGGAAGCAAGAAGAAAACATGAATGGAAATGTGATTGGATGAATAAGACGATTATGATAAATGACGGTAGATTGATTCCTAACGACAGGGGTGGAAAGTGCTAGCAGTATCAGTAATGGTAAAATATTAATTATTTGGGTGGAAAGATAGGTCAATAAACACCTGTTTGGTTTAAATAGAAAGTCTACAGATATTTCTTAGGTATTTAATTGATTCAATGTTTAATAGGTGAACAAGGAGTAAGGAATTGTGGGTAATTAGATTTTTCAAAAAATATTCAAGTATCTTTGTTGCACAGATATTCTTGTTTCCGTTAATTGTATACAAATAGTTTATTAGAAGTAGTTTGTAAACATAAGTAAATGAGTATTGATTCAAATATAACAAAACACATTTATGACCTTTGTAAAGATGTACGTTAATCATATAAGTAGCTTAAGCGAGTTAGCTGGGGCCTATTTTGAATATCGGCCTTTTTTTACATTTCGATAATTTTTACTATTTACTAGATTGGCAAAGTTCATTTTATCATAAATTATGGTCCGAGTTGAGGGATTTCACGTCTTTCAGGACAACTGTCATTGATCGTTGCACTGCCAAATCTTACCATTAGACAATCAGTTACAAAGATCAGTTACATCATCAAATGCCTTCAGTCACCAACTTATTATGTAAAATATTATTTACTGATATAACACCCTATCATCCAACAAAAAATCAGAGAACAAACACTGATCGAGTGAGTTTTGGTGATATATAATGCAGTTCATTGATTACTCACTCTTGAAAATCAGTCTATCCATCTTTTTCATTTACATAATGATTATCCTCGGGACTGACAAATGACAATGCGGAATAAGTAATTACTAACTTATGCACAAATAGAATAATCTATCCAAATGTGTCATTTCTGGAAGTGATTTTATTCTAAAGAAACTCGGTTTTTTGGCTGTGATTCTGGGTTTAAGTGTAAGCGGACATTAAAAGCCCTGAACAAAAACGAAATAAAACTACTCAGTGCTATCTAGTTAGTTACCGTTAATCCTGTAACTTAATGACAAGTTTAATTTCGAAAATTCATTGAGACCACACATCTCTTTGCAAAATCCCAGAATAAATAACACTTTAATATAAGATATGGTTCACCCGATTCGTTTAATATCTTTCGAAATATAGTTTGATCGAGTGTTTTATAAAAGAAATTATTCAAGCGATTAAAGTGACTGACAGAGATCTATTTAACTGTAACAAGGTGACTTTATGAAAACTATCGAAGAGTTTATATGTACGAATTGGAAGTCAGTTCTACGATGCATAAAGCCCTTTACATTTTAGTCAATGTCATAAATTGTACAATCTGTAATAAGAGCTATCTAACGTTCTCGTTCTACCTAGTGGTTAAGAAATTTAAGTTATGATAAGAACGACTTGACTGAGGAGATGTCAACTTCTCAGGTGATATTTTCATGGTAATCATAATTTATGGTTGCAAACTTTCGACAACGTAACTCAAAATTGATGGCGAAGATAGTATACTATGAGTGGATTACCTGGTTCTTGATCAATAATTCAAATATATTCTATTCGTCACTAAACCTGATTATTCCTGGTTTTATTTCTGATGAGGTTGCAGTTATGTATAGTTAATAATTCACAAGCTTCACTAAAACAGTTGTTCAATGCTGTCTTAGGATTTCCGTGGTTTCCTTATATGATTTTAGTTCGTGATAATGATAATTCCTAGAAGAAATTTTTCTCACAGAGTTAAACATGTTAGTATACAAATTAAAAAACAAACAATTTATTTTATTACTTGAAAGCTATCAATCTGTTAAGACTTTTTACAAATTCACATCGATATAGAAACTAAACGAATCTTTTATCAGTAAATAAAAGTAAAACCTAGTTTCTTGTAAATTATGTTAAGGCAAAAAGTTAATGGATTTTTAGTAGTTACACTCATATCGTTTGCAAAAAAAAAATCGAAGATTCTTTCAAAGTTATTGGTCTATATTACATTGCAGTAACTTGATCTCATATATTCTATTCATTTATAAAAGTTCATTTTGTCAATATTTTTCCAATTTCATAAAATGCAAAATAAATTAAAAGTGGTGCGTGCTTAAAATACTGTATAGATTTGTAAGTTCTGTTTTAAAATAAAAAAAAGTCGTGTACATTCTACAAACAGCAGTACACTTTGATTCATATGAATACACCTATATTGAAGGCATAAACATACTCATTATTTCGAATTCTATCCATACTTAAGTGCGACTGAATTGTGCGTGTACGCACAAACAAATAAACACAGATGTGTTAAACTTTCTTTTTTCTTTTACAAATTTTTATTCGGAAATGCGACAAATCGAATCGTAAAATGTATTTTAACTAAAACGAAGATAGGAAATGGTTAACTGTAGGGAAATGAGAAGAGAAAGTAAAAAGAAATACGAATTCTAATCAAGGTAAATTATAAATGATATTAATGAAGAAGGAAAGAAAGGGGAAGGAGAGAGATGTTCAATTATCTAGAAAATCGAAGAAAAAAAAAGAGAGAAGATAATGTTTACAAACATTTTTTTCAAAAGTTTCATATCACGAATAGAAATTGTACCATTACGTGACAATTATTTACCAGTTTTAATGAATTGAACTGACATATATATATATATATATATATATATATATAATCTTCAGTCCCAAGTGTTTTTTGCTGATAACTTGTAAGTATGATCCATCAATCATTTCTGACTTGTTGTTAATACTTTTCAGTCGAATATTCATAAATCACACAAATGAACATGGATTTTATATTAAAAGTTGAATAGGAAGAGCATTTTCTGGAAAATCATAATTCATAAAGCAAAGTAGATGAATAAATTTAAGAGGAGAAGAATCAAAGTTCTTTGCCAGAGCATTATTAACAACTTTGACGAAGTTTCATTCTTTAGGTTGTACAGTTTGATTGTTGAGCTTTTAGCATCCTTACGGATAGTCAACTTCAAGGAGAACATTTTACTGATGATGTTATCCAGAAAGATGATGAAAGCTAAACAATTCGACCATTTAGCCCTGAGAGCAAAACTCCGCGAAAATTATTCATCTGACATACACTTTATTTCTACCGACTGAGAACTTTGGATAATTGTTTTATCAGTATTCACAATACATTAGCAGTATTTAAGCTTGGCTGATAAATATACAAGAGAGGTTTTTATTCGTAATAAACATCAGCAAAGTAAGATAGGATGAATAACAATGAAAGAAATCCGTCGAGGTGTTGTTGAATAAAGTGAACATGGTTCACGGAAGGAAATTTTCTTTACGAACACACCATTTATTTAAACTGTATAATCACATTTACATTTAAATTCTACACACAGTAGTCTGTAATAAAATAAACGAATGTTGATTAATCTAAAAAATTCCTCTAAATTGATTAAAACTTTCCGAATATTTAATGTTCTTCACGTAACATTTGCAAATATAATAAGGAGTGAAAATTTACGATAGAAATCCAGAAGATAATTTTTTACTAGTAGGAAAAATCTTAAAAAGCCGGCTGCCAAGATCTCTAAGAAAAACTTTTTATTCAGCAGAGATACGCATTGCTTTCTTTAGTAGTTAACGGACGAAGTTTCCATTTGAACTGCTTCGATGGGTATTCATCAGTTCACCTGTTTGTGTGGAGCAGGTTATATTAGTTCTATAAAGTATGGAGCTTTCAAATGGATTCTCAAGCTTCACCCTTCAAAGCTGTCTTAGGTGGACACAAGCCAGATAATAGCTCAATTCGTGAACAGTTGGTAACCTTTAGCAGCACAGTCACCCTTCTACTGTAATGTAGACTACGATACGTAGAAGTTGATCATAAATACTAGTGCTTACGTTGAATAAATGACTCATCAAAACAATTCCAATTTGCTTAACAGTCTTTTTTATTCATAAAGGCGATTTGTGAAGATTGCATTATTTTCATGGTTGAAATCTGGAGCTGATATAAGCTAGGCCACCTTTAGAAACCTGGAAGCACTGAATGAGCGTTTCGTCTTAGTATGGCACTCCTCAGAGGTGTGTATCCAAGATCCCTGCACGAAGAAATCTAATCCAAGACCTTCAGTCTCGCGCATGAACGCTTGATTGCCTGTTGTGGATAGCTGTCTCCTATGAGAAAAAGATTGAACTCCACTGGTCACGACTTCTCACTAGAATTGTAGGAGTACATCATGGAACTATGAAGATAATACAGCCTTCACAAATACCATTCATTAATAACAATAAATAGTGACTAATTTTAGAATGTATCCCCGCAGTCTTTTTCGCGTTTGACAAACATAGTTGTTAGAATTTTAAAATGTCTTCACGTTTACTTTTAGAGTACATAGAAAAATGATATATTTAGAGTCTAGTAAGTTATTATTATAAGATCCTGTTTGATTCCTTATGATACTTGTCATAACTATTTAAAGAATACTACTAATTGTATATTGCATGAAGTCACGACGATTAAGTTTAATGGTTCTGTTACTCAAAATCGTGTTGAAGGTGGTAATAGGTTGTTAAAATGTTAAAGCTGACATCACCGGAAAAACTTTCAAATATTTATAGACTAAACTAGTGAGAAAATGTAAGTTACTGAGTTTCAGCCTACAGTTCTTTGCTCACTACTTTCAACCATAAAACATCAAAGATGCATAACAAAATGTGTAGTCACTTAATCTGCTCACCAAAGTGTCAACATGATCTATATGAACTTAGTAGTAGATA